>JBBPQU010000836.1:0-13944 GCA_038092655.1 Boletus sensibilis
TCTATGGTGTCATCCATCGGGTAAGGGTCTTCGGGGTGATGATTGGGCTTGATGATTGACAGGCAGTGTCGGATTTGATCAGCGAAGTCGTCCGGAAATCTGTACAGGAAGAGGGCGTCATGGTCCATGTCGGATAACTTTCCGTTCTTGATGAGGACTGTCGTGACCTTCTTGAACTTCCGCTGGTATTCCCCAAGATCGTCTTGGCTTCACATAGGCTTTACGTGGTACTCATCTATGAGATATTGTATGTCAGCACAGCAGTAATGGTTACTTCCTTCGCATCCGGGGTATAATTTTTTGACTGTGAGAACGAAGTTGTCCCACTTAGGAGCATTTCCAGAGGCTTTGTCAAGGAGTTCCCAACCCTTGGCTTCCTCTAGCTCTGTGTAGCGGATAGCGGCTTTGATTCTGAGCTCGTCCATTAGTCCGGCAGCGGTTCCAATGATGTCCATGTCTTCGAGGAAGCATGGAAGCAGCGCCGGAGTTTTCCCATCAAATTTTGGAGTGTTCTGGGTTTCCCAGAGGGGCATCTGGTAGTTGGGAATGGCCATAGGTGTGATGGGTAGTGGTAGCGGGATTGATCTGGTTGATCCAGTCGGGGACGGAAGTGGTGGTGAGGTGTTCGGAAGGGTCAGAGGTGCGACGAAGGAAGCGGATAAGGGCTGAAAGAGATAAGATAGGGATGGAGAAGATGATGAGGCTGAAGGTGATGCGGGAGCGGACAATTGTGAAGAAGAGCACGTTAATGGTGTTAGAGGCGAGGAAAATAATCTGAGGGGGAAAAGTGACTCCCTATTACATTGGGGTGTAGATTGTATAAACCCTCCAAGAATGAAGGGTCAGAAGGAGTGGTCGTCCTGGATGCCATGAAGTTCTCAACTTCCTGATGTGTCCGAGTCCAAGACTTCTGATGGTGTCAAAGCGAGGAATGGAGGAGAGGGCGGAAATGAACTCAGAGAAGAGCTTCCAAACGGGTCAAAAAGTGGCTGTCCGACAGGTAGGGTCGACGGAGTAAAGTCTAATGGAAGAGTGAAATTTGACGCCGAGATCTCGGGCAGATCTGCAGATTGGTTATAAAGCGTGTTGACAGGAGAAACTGATATGAGGAATTGAGAGTCTTCGGAAATTTGCAGTTCCCGAAGCTGTGTCAGTAAATTTTCAAGTTCTTGGTGCTGGAGGTTCGGCCTGAGTGTTCTCCTGGACGTCCCTTGAGAACCCCTCATAGTGGGCTCCAGTTGTAAGGAAGATAGCTCGGATGACCTGCTGGAACAAGCGTTCCAGTCAGAGCTTGAAGGATTAGTTAGAAGGGTACGAAATGTCCATCCCTAAAGGGATTCTGGGCGGAGGCGTCGAAGATAGACCTGAGTGTACTAAACCTGGCAGATATTAGAAAGTCCGGGGTGAGTCCAGACTGAAGAAAGGTGATTCCGAGAGTCTGAGAACAGAGCAGATGTGGAAAGAGATGGAGTGCAGCGTGTGGAAAGGCATATGACAATGAGAACGACGGTGTTCTCTGTGGAGACCCACGTTGGGTGGTCAACAAAGACGGTTCGGACAGGCAACAAACAATAGTGAGAATTCAACGGGAGGAAACTGACCATTACCAAACCAGCTGACAGGACTTATACTCTAAGGTACAATCCAGACAGGTAAGTAACGAAATAAGGGTTGGGAAGAGTCTGAGTAAAAGGTAAATGAGATGAGACCAGTATGGAGATGAGATATGTCCGTAACACTAGTGTATTTGATGTGCTAGTTGCCGTCTTACTATCCAAGTCCAATAAGAGGGAAAGTAGGTAGATGAAGGGGAAACGGATTCCGGACTGTTCTGGACTTACCACGGACAATGGACTGACTTACCAGACTGAGTGGACTGATGGATACAGATCAGGTGCAGTGTGAATTGAGAACGGAGGAGTGTTCAGCACGCGGACTAAAAGCTAAGGGCACTGGATGGGACGGAGAATGGGAAAATGGAAGGCTACAACCACAGGGAGCGGATGCTCTCTACATCCGCAGGGGACTTAGAAACTGACTGTTCCAGTCAGGTCCTCGTGTTGTCAGACACATGGAGGTCGGAGTCTGAAAGGAACAATAGCAGGTTTAAAACATCTGCGCCACAATCCACTGATCTTTTCCCCATCTCCCCTCACCATGTCCTCCTTCCAAAGTCAACTTGCCGCTATTTCCCAATGCAAGGACCTGATAGTTGTCCAGTGGATGACCGTGAAGCAGGCCATCGAGCTCGCGTCCGAATGTATCATTGGATTGGCCGCTGCCACTCCAGATGTGAAGGAGGAATTGTTGGACGACTGGAAGCAGTGGCTGGCGGATTGGACCAGCGCAATGGTACGTCGTGGAGTTCTGGGTGCGAGTCTGGAAGGTAATCCAACCTTAGGACTGTCTCCTGGAGGCCGTCAATGAGGCGGCAAAGGTCAGTATCAGAGCGGAATTCAACGATGACATGAACATCATGATCGTGGAGGCCAAGAAGACACATGCCTGCTGGACCGAAGAGTTCGCGGTGCCCCCTCTGAGCTTGCCCAAGCCAGAGCCGATGTTGACGCAGATGGAGGTTGAGGAGGTTGAGGAGACAGTAAGGGTTCTGGTCCCGGAAGCAAGGGGAGTGTCGTCCGAGGCCGCATCTGGGCTCTTGGATGCCTCGTTCATGAGGCGTATGGGGGGGAACAAGGTGAGTGCCTTTGTCAGAATCCGCTGTCCGCGCCCGGATTGATTTATCCAGTTATAGTGCACCAGGACATTCGATGAGGATGCGTCGGATGAGGAAGCAGGATCCATTACAACGGAGATGAGAGCGATCCAGCTGGAGCTGTGCGAGAAGTGCACGAAGGGTGGGTTGGAGTGCACCAGACCCAAAGGTGCTGCCTGTGAGAGGTGCGTTAAGGCGAAGGCGAAGTGCAGTTGGTTGACCGGGTGCGGGGGGCGGAAGAAGGGGAAAGTGGAGGTAGAGGTTGCAGGTAAGCATTTCTACTCTTCCTTTATGTTACCAGACTGACGTATTCTTAGCGCAGTCGTCTCGGGTCGCGAAAGCGAGCACCTCACGCGACCAAGACTCTCCGGGGGTTATGATGCTCACGGAGTCTGAGGTTGAGGAGGTGCGTCCGGTCAGAGGGAAAGGGAAGGGAAAGGCGGCGCCTGAGAAGGTCATGGCTAGTATCTCCGGACGGTCCAACGCAGCGAAGACATGGGACCGTGCGGTTCAGAATCCGCTCCACCTGCAGGGGCGGGTTCGTGAGATCCAGTCCAGTATGAAGGTGCTGGAGGCGGAACATGGAGAAGTAATGGGGGAAATGGATGAGGTGATGGATGAGCTCCATAAGATCCAGTAGGTCCACACCACTCCTTGTCTTCTTTTTTTTTTGTACAATGTATCTGTCCATATTTGTCGTGAATCAACCTGTGAAAACCTGTCTGATCAGTCCGAGTCCGAGTCTAGTCCGCATTCGTGGTCTAAGTAAGAATAAGAGAATAAGCAACAGTAAAATCATATATAAGGAATGGAACCGGGTGCGAGTGTCCGACTCGACTTGTGTTCTTCGGTCTTCTTTCGGATTGTTCTGGATGCAGGACCATATGTATGGAAAGAGCACAGTGTCTCGGTATGCGATTGAATGAAAACGGAATATTAGTACAGATTCGTGGAGACACGTTCAGAACTAGAGAGAGAAAGAGAGAAAATGACAGAATGACTGTCTGTTGGATATGTATGTATGGAAAGACTTTCTGTTGATATTTTTAGTATTTTTCTTTTTGATTGGGTTGCGAAATGGAATGAAGATGCTCACCGGACTAAAGCCGGGGTAAGACTGAGATCTATAGTATCGGAACGACATTATTTGGTATTTTGGTTTTATTCGAAGCCGTCCGCTAATGGGTCTTCTTTGTCGTGCTTTTTGACATCTTCTTCTAACAGCTTGTCCAAGTCTTCATCATTGAGTCCGGTGAGTCCTGAGACTTGGACCGATGTCTGAAACCTAGGGTCATAAGGTAGTAGATGGAACGCCACATATCGCAGCTTGGATACTGCTCCATCCAACTCTGCCAGTACGTACAATCCTCTGGGAGTCCGGCAAAGGACCACCATCGGACCGAGATACCTTGGCTTCGTTTTCCAGTTGAGTTCCTTTTCAACTTGAGTATTCTGGACCAAAACTAGATTTTCGGGTTGGAAATCGTAGTCTTGGATCCAGTTCTTGAACACCGCCTTGAAATGTTTGACAGACTTGAAACGAGCCTCTTGGACTCGCTGTCGGATTGCATCTATGTCCTCCTGACACTTTTGGAGCTGTCGGGCTCTCCAAGCAATCAGTCCGGATGGGGAAAGCGGATCAGTATCGGGAAGTGGTACAAGAAAGATTGCTTCAGATAGGTCAAAGGGAAAGAGTGGCTCGACACCATGAGCCATGTAATATGAAGACAAACTGGTTGATCTAAGGATTGTTACTCGCTCGGCCCAAAAGACCGAGTGAGTGGCAGTATGCCAGCGAAACTCCCCCCCCATCAGAAGTTTTAACGATGGCCTCCCGGACATTGAAGTGCCTGCACTCAACGATTCCGTTTGCCTGCGAATTGTAGGGGGAGATGTGGATGTGTCAGATATGATATCTGTCTGCCAGGACGTCTAAGGCTTGGATGAAAGCGGGTCCGTTGTCAGTAACAATCTCGGATAAAGCATCCCACCGGCACAGGATATCTTCGAAAATGAAGGCTGCAAGAGCAGCAGTGTTCTCGGACCGAAGCATACGTCACTTCGGATATGCTGTGAGAGTGCACCAGGCTTGGATGATATACCGGTACCCACCGGACTTAGGCATAACCATAGTGTCCAGGTGAGCTTTCCGAAACAGACCACTGACAATTGGGACGGTAGGTGGAATGTGAAGTTTCCGGGTTTGGCGCACTTGACATTGGTGACATGTCCGGATGAACCACTTGATGTCGTTGACCAGCATTGGCCACCAGAAGCGGAGCAACAGACAGGTCTGGACAGAGAAGACACCCTTGTGTCCAAGGCTATCATGAGCCTCCTGGATGAGTCTGTAACGTCGCTGCTCTGGGGATATGAGCTGATGGTGTCTGTGTGGCTCCCGACGCCATAACAATCCATTGAGCACAAAGAAGCAGGTGGCGGAATTGACAAAGGACTGGAAGTCTGTGTTGGATAGGTCAGAGGGGCAGACTCAAGTTTCAAGAAAGTCCCAGATCCATGCAATCTGAGCTTTTTTAGCAACAGCTTTAACAGATTGGGGGAGAATAGGGTTGTCCGTCTGGTCGACGGATCCAGTCTTGGACTCGGAATCGGAATCGGAATCAAAAGAAAGAGAAGCAAGGAGGGTAAAGTATGTGGGAACAGGTAAGGGAAGTGGGGGTTTGCTGTCTGAGTGGTAATAAACTCTAGCAATGTCCGAAACAGAGATGGAAGGGAAAGAATGTTCGTTAAGTAAGGAGATAGAAAAAGAATATGTGTTGTCAAGCCAGTCCTCAAAGTTGTCTTCATCAGGCAGATCATCATTGGAAGGGGGATGATACAACAATCCATCTGGTCTGGAATGATGGGGGGCAGGGATATGAATGAGACAGAAGTGAAATAACAGAATACCAGCGATCCACCAATTGATGGTCACGTTCAGCTGCAAGTCCGGGTTGTTAATCATACCTTGGACATATTTAGCGTCCATCTCAACCGTAAGGTTGGCGACTCCGAAGATGAAAACTCGGACCGCACATAAGGCGCAAAACAGTTCATAAAGTTCGAGTTTGGCCTGCGAATAGTGGCTCTCGACTTCTGTCAAGCTAATGGATCTGAAACGGTTCGGATAGCATTTGCCATCCTCTCCATCCTGCAACAAGATATATCCAACTGCTATGATAGAAGTGTCCATGGCAAGGACTACTTCACATCCAGACTCATAATTGAGGCGGCAGAGCACAGGGGACTTAATGATCTCGTCCTTCAGACGATTCATGGCTAAGCAATGGGAGTCACCCCATTCGAAAGGAACTCCCTTCCGCATCAAGTTGACTAACGGACGAGAGATGGAAGCGAAATCGCAGATGAAGATGCAGACTACTCCACAGATATCCAAGAAACCGTGGACCTAAGTGAGATTGGTGCACTCTGGCCAGTCTCGGATTTTCTGAACCTTGGCTTCATGCGGAATTTGGCCTTCGAACGTGCACTTGTGCCCAACGATAGTTGCCTCCAGAGCGGCGAGTACAAACTTCTTGGTGAACACCGTGGCTCCGACATTCTGCAGACGCTGTAGGATGTGGTTAACGACAATGAAATGGTTCCAAATGAACTTCCAGATCAGTGGATTCTCGGGGATGGTCTCGTAAGAACCATCCTCTCGCTGATACTGGGTTGTCTCGGATTTCACGGGTAAATCGTTGACAAACGGCATCATATGATGTGGAATCTCATCTTGAAGGACGAAAGCCATGTCCGCTTGGTAGACCTGTACTGCGTTAGTGTGTCCCATTGGAAGAGTGGTGAGACAGTGCGGTCCGAGCAGACTATTGAACATCATCATGTCGTGAGAGTCAACATGGAGCGGTCGTTGGTCGTATTCTGCAAATAAGTTCAGCATTCCGTAAACCGCATATCCGGCAAATGATTCCGCGAGGTGTTCGACAAAAGATGGGACCAATGAATCCTGAATGGTAACAGCGTTGAGTGGTTGGAGGTCGTGGACCAACCGGAGAGTCTTTCCGTCCTGCTTGAGCATACAAAACCAGCAGGAACAGTACGCTGTGGCAGATGGTTTGTAAACTCTGGAGGCAATCCAGTCCTTAATGATCTGGATGGCTTGGTCCCATGCAGCTGGCGGAACCAGTATGTTGTGCAGAATCCATGGTGTATAAGGGACTGTTGGTATCTTGACCGGAGGGAAGTACCGTTCATCAAGACGACCTCGTTCAGTCGGAATGCAAGCAAAAGCCTTCTCATGGTCATGGGCTAACCACCGGACCAACTTCAGTTCCTCTGGCCAAAGCCATTTTGCAGGATCAAGGTCTAAAGCGTCCGCGCGCTCCTGTGTAAAACGGAATCCGGGGGTAAAATCTGGAGGGTGAGTGGGTAATGGAGTGAGTCCGGCAAGCGGATCGTCTGGTAGCCAACGGATGATGCGGAACTCCTCTTCGAGAGGGGCCACGACCGACCGGATCTTTTTAGCGACTGGCTTGTATGCCAGGGAATGTAAAACTGGATCGAAGTGGTAAACGGAGTGTAATGTAAAGCAGTAATGTGGTCCGGAGTCAAAGTAGATTGAGTGGATGAAAGATAATCATACGAAGGGGAGACAGATTGATAAAAAACAGCGTTTGGAGCACTTGGAAGGGATCAGATAAGCGAAGAAGATACAATGGATAAGAGAAACGGATAGTCAGATTGACCGGCTCGTGTGTGGGACTCTCCCCAACCTTGCGGCGGATCATCGATACTCAAAAATCCATCTCAACGACGGACTGATGGTTTGCGCAGTGCAATCCTTTATGACAATGAGGACATCCTTCCGTCCAAGGACGAGTAGGTAGTTTATACTCTTTTCCGGAGTTAGGGTCATGTAAGGTAATCATTTGAGCACCGTCCGGAAAGTCGTCAGTAGTAGCGGACATAAGGCAATGAAACGGGCGACCAAGAAGAAGGTCAAAGTTCGTGCGAGGAATTACTTGAACCTGGAGGGAAATCTCCCCAGATCCGAAGTCTAGACGGAGGTTCTCTACAACTCCGAGCGTCGACTCCATAGAGGTGTTGGTGTTTGACATGGTGATTGCATGGTCTGACTGGACTGGGAGTCTGAGGCTCTCCCATATCTGTTTAGGCATGGCGATGATCTCGGACCCAGTGTCAAGGACACATAAGATAGTCTGGCTGGTTTCAAGAATCCTGGCCTCTAGTGACCGGAGCGGTAAGCTATGGGGCGCTACGATGTCTCCATCAGCATTTCGGAGTATATGGTCACCATACTCCCGTTCGACAGCTCCCGGGTCACAACAACCAGAAAGTTCATTAACCTGTATGACATTAGTAGAGGATACGCGCTTAGTAGTGGTGAGATCACGGAATTGCTTCTGGAACTCAGGTGCAACAGCAAAGAGGTCCTTTACAGGGACCGGAATGCTTGTCTCGAGTACCTGGTCGAGGATGCACTTCAGGGCAGTATCGTCCTCGAGCGGAAATGAGTACCTATATTGATTCGTAGATGGGTAAGAGGGAGGAGGTATGTTAGTGACAGGTTGCTTAGATGAAATGTTACTAGGGCCTGATAGTGCAGGCCCGGATGATGACGACCCTAATCCTGAGGCGGTCCAGACGATGGGTGCAGAATCCTTGACAGAGATAGGTGTGAGTCCGAGCGGTTATCTGCTGGTCCGCGCTTCCCTCTGGATCTCCGGAGATTCGATCTCCTCAGATACCATAGTGGAACGAGAACCCAGATGATTGGTCTTGCGTGACGGGACATGGACTCCGTCGAAGCAGACTTTCTTTCCTTTCGGATCCTTCGCTGTTCATTCTGCTTGGAAACTCGCCCAAGCCTGGGCGATGTAAGGCTGGAACTCCGGATCGGTAAGCGATGGGTCCATAGTATCCTCTACAGATGCCATGAAAGCTGAAGGCTCAATGTCTAAGATAGCGTCAGTATCCAGGTAAGTCATGGACAGAATTCCTGCAGTCATATGGGGTGGTATGTTTTTACTAGTTGAGGCAACTGAAGTGGCCTGCTCTGCGATGATTCGGTCAATGCAATCACGGATACAGTTGCACCCAGTAATGCACAGAATGCATCTACCATCAGGGAGGTAGAGATGGCCGTCTGATCCTCTACCTGCCTTGCCGGTCCAGATGTATTCGTCCACGTGAGGGCATTCACCCATGAAGTGACCGAAGGCGTCACAAAAGGTGCATGTCCGAGTCCGAACAGCGGACTGAAGTTGCTGTCGGTTAACTACCATGCTTTCTTGTTTAATGGCCAGAGCTGCAAGTTGAGGGGCGGGCAGACGAGACGTAGGCATGGACGGGATCAGATTCGCCCATGCGGGGAAATAGGGACACTGTGGGGTATTAGCAGACCCCCCTGAGAGGTTAGGCCATAAGGCGGATCCGGTTAGCAAGAACTTCGCGGCTTCTATGGTGTCGTCCATTGGGTAAGGGTCTTTGGGGTGATGATTGGGCTTGATGATTGACAGGCGGTGTCAGATTCGATCAGCGAGGTCGTCCAGGAATCCATACAGGAAGAGGGCGTCATGGTCCATGTCGGATAACTTTCTGTTCTTGATGAGGACTGTCGCGACCTTCTTGAACTTCCACTGGTATTCCCCAAGGTCGTCTTGGCTTCACATAGGCTTTATGTGGTACTCATCTATGAGATATTGTATGTCAGCACGGCAGTAATGGTTACTTCCTTTGCATCTGGGGTATAATTTTTTGACTGTGAGGACGAAGTCGTCCCACTTAGGAGCATTTCCGGAGGCTTCATCAAGGAGTTCCCAACCCTCGGCTTCCTCTAGCTCTGCGTAGTGGATAGCGGCTTTGATTCTGAGCTTGTCTGTTAGTCTGGCAGCGGTTCTGATGATGTCCACATCTTCAAGGAAGCACAGAAGCAGCGCCAGAGTTTTCCCGTCAAATTTTGGAGCATTCTGGGTTCCCTGGAGGGGCATCTGGTAGTTGGGGACGGCCATAGGGGTGATGGGTAGTGGTGGCGGGGTTGCTCTGGTTGATCCGGTTGGGGACAGAAGTGGCGGCGAGGTGTTCGGAAGGGTCGGAGGTGCGACGAAGGAAGTGGATGAGGGCTGGAAGAGATAAGATAGGGACGGAGAAGATGATGAGGCTGAAGGTGATGCGGGAGCGGACAATTGTGAAGAAGAGCGCGTTAATGGTGTTAGAGGCGAGGAAAATAATCCGAGGGGGAAAAGTGACTCCCTATCACGTTGGGGTGTAGATTGTATAAACCCTCCAGGAATGAAGGGTCGGAAGGAGTGGTCGTCCTGGATGCCGTGAAGTTCTTGACTTCCTGATGTGTCCGAGTCTGAGGCTTCTGATGGTGTTGAAGCGAGGAATGGAGGAGAGGGCGGAAATGAACTCAGGGAAGAGCTTCTGAATGGGTCAGAAAGTGGCTGTCCAACAGGTAGGGTCGACGGAGTAAAGTCTAACGGAAGAGTGAAATTCGATGCCGAGATCTCAGGCAGATCTGCAGATTGGTTATGAAGCGCGTTGACAGAAGAAACCTGTAATGATCAAATATAGATCACAAATAACAAAGCCCTAAGGAAGACTTACAATACAACCTTCAAAAGATTGCAGCAAGTAAAAGGGAATTTCAAGCGTAAAGATGTACAAAGAATATGACTATGACTATATATATTGACTACGAACCGATTTAGGGCTGGTATAGAATATCATAGAACACGATGGAAGGAAACAATGTAAGCAAATGAGGTAGAGGGCCGGTAAAGGCTATACATGATGGGTAAAGGGGAACGTCGTGAATGAAGTGAAGAATTGTCCAACATGCGATGAACACAAGTGCAATGGAAACTAATATAATTAGACAATCGAGATGGAATCAAGATCTGAGATCAAGATCCGATCGTATGATGCAAAGTCCAAAATCAAAGAAGAAACTAGATGAACGACCAAGATCTACAAGGATGCCGAGATCCGGGCAAAGTGGCCGCGATCAAGATCCAGACGTAAATACCAAGATCCGATCACCAGTTCTATAGATAACATGACAAATAGATCCAATAGGCGGATCAAAGAAGACAACAGGTTACTATGCCAGTGCACAGCAGCTGTAACGCAATAAGGATCCACCAATGGACCGTGAGACAAGAAAGGGGTACGAGTAGCAGAGCGCAAACACGAGTACTACAAGGTGGTCAGTATCTAGTGACAGCGTAGTAGCATATCGAATAGAGTGACTGAGGATCGAGTATCTAATAGCAGCGTAATCGGCATACTAGAAGGGGGACTCGAGGTGGAATTACAGTAGTTTAATAGACATACTAGGGTCTCAGAGAGGCTTCTCACCTAATCGACAGTTTAAAGACTTATTGGTCTCATACCAGGTCTCACACCTAGTTCTACAGTTTAAGCACATGTTGGTGCAAGGTGCAAACATTGGATAGTAAAGACTACCCCCTTCCTACGGAAATGTAGGGGAATTGACGAGAGATGACGAGGAAACAGGATATATTGTTTCAAAACCGGTATGAGGAAATGAGAGTCTTCGGAAATTTGCAGTTCCTGAAGCTGTGTCAGTAAATTTTCAAGTTCTTGGCACTGGGGGTTCAGCCTGAGTGTTCTCCTGGACATCCCTTGAGAATCCCTTGCGGTGGGCTCCAGTTGTAAAGAAGATAGCTTGGATGACCTGCTGGAACAAGTGTTCCAGTCAGAGCTTGAAGGATTAGTTAGAAGGGTACAAAATGTCCATCCCTAAAGGGATTCCAGGCGGAGACATTGAAGATAGACCCAAGCATACTAAACCCGGTGGATATTAGAAAGTCCAGGGTGAGTTCAGACTGAAGAAAGGTGATTCTGAGAGTCCGGGAATAGAGCAGGCGTAGAAAGAGACAGAGTGCGGCGTGCGGAAAGGCGTATAACAATGAGAACAACAGTGTTCTCTGCGGAGACCCACGTTGGGCAGTTGACAAAGACAGTTTGGACGGGCGACAAATGATGGTGAGAATTCAACGGGAGGAAACTGACCATTACCAAACCAGCCGACAGGACTTATACTCTAAGGTACAATCCAGACAGGTAAGTAACAAAATAAGGGTCGAGAAGAGTCTAAGTACAAGATAAATGAGATGAGACCAGTATGGAGATGAGATATGTCCATAATGCTAGTGTATTTGATGTACTAGTCGCCGTCTTACTATCCGAGTCCAATAAGAGGGAAAGTAGGTAGATGAAGGGGAAAGGAATTCCAGACTGTTCCAGACTTACCACGGACAACGGACTGACTTACCGGACTGAGCAGACTGACAGATACGGATCGGGTGCAGTGTGGATTGATAATGGAGGAGTGTTCAGCGCGCGGACTAAAGACTAAGGCCACCGGATGGGACGGAAAATGGGAAAATGGAAGGTTACAACCGTAGGGAGCGGATGCTCTCTACAGCGTGATAGGAGCTCCTCGTGGAAGAGGAGCGGTAGACACATGCGCTGGTGTGACAGTCCCTGATGTGGAAAGCCACAGCCCATTAAACTTGGTAAAAATATTTTATACTTCACTTAATGGGCTTGTGTGCTTTCGTCGGTCGGCAAGGTGGAGCAGGAGTAGCAAAAACGACTCCCTCACGTGTCCGTGAGGGATCCTGTAGGATTTGCAAAGAAAGATTACAGGCTGAGTCATAGCATAACTAGGAGCTGGTGTGGGCTCATGCGGAGTCGTTGCCAGCTCATGGAGTTGTATGAGACTCCAAGTGTACATGCAAATCTATATAAGTGGAAAAAATGGCTTGCCTCGACAAGGCAAGGACTATGAGTGGCTAGAAGGTGAAATATAAGGAAAGAGAGATGAAAGATAAAAAACAAAAAACAAAAAAGACAGAGAGTTGGGGGTGTGTAGACAGACACGGATGCACAAGGGATTTGTGGGTTGATGAAGTCCACGGAGCGTGACTGTCGTCACTCACTGAGTTGCAGTTCCTACATGGTTTCCGTGTAGTAGAGCCTGTTGGAGGAAGGTGTGGTTACGAATGTACTTCTGCCATTCCTCCAAAGACCACTGCCCAAGAGCTTGGATGACGTAAGGAGGAGAACCATTTAGTGCGAGAGTTGTTGCACCTCCAGACCTCATGGAGTGCCCAGCGAATTTGCTTCTGAAAAAATGCTGAAAGCGGCACATGAACCATGAGCACATTGGAATGAGTCCGTTGTGAGTGAGCCAGAGTTCGGGCGCATAATAGAAGAGGTGGTCACGCGAACGGATGTAGTTAAGGAGGCTGAAGAGGGGGTTGACTGCCGGCATGAATGCGTGCACGAGAATCTGGTTTCCGTGACCAACCTTGAGTGTTTTATGAGTAGGCAATACAAAAGAGTATGTACTGTCTGTCGTGTGGAGTGAACGACGCAGCGTGACTTTATGGAGGGACTGTAGTTGTGTGGTGTCGGACCACACTAGCTCACTGAGATGCATGAGCGCATGAAAGCCCGTTACCAACAAGGCTGCGAAGAGCTTGTCGTCATGCTGCAATGTTTGTGTGAGGTTGTGTATGACACTCAGCAGATGTGTTGTGTCAAGAGGGGACTTGTGGAATGGCTGCCGCTGCGCTCGTTTGATGCATCCTGCCAGTGTGCGCTTCACAATGGGGTCGTTTCGACAATGATGGACATCAGGAAACTCGCTTTCTAGCCTGTTGCAGATGCCAGCAAGGTAGACTGTGACGGAGTCGGGTTGTATATGGGCAGACATGTAGACAATGAAAAAGGAAAGGTTGTCGACGGAGGGTGTGATGGGTCATTGATGGATATAACAGAATGTGAGATATGAATTGAGATGGGAGTTGTAAGTGGTTAACGAGGAATGTTCAAGTGCCATTCCCATGGCAATTGCTCGTTCATGGAGAAGACGAGGCAGGGGCCATGGCTCACATGGTGGCTGTCTGCTCGTCTGGGAGGGTTCGTTCATTGTCTGCTTGCCCCCAGTGCATCCTGAGGGGGTAGGAAAGGAAAAATTGAGATGTTGGGAACAAGTGTTTTGGCGGCGTCATTGTCAAATCTGGAGATGGCATCAGCCACAGAGTTACATGAGCCTGCAACGTGAATGACATGAAGGTCAATTCCATGGTTGATGAGGATATCCACGGTGGACAAGACAATGCTGTTGAAGTGTGGTGTTGCATGCAAGGTGTTGAACACATCCACTGCAAATGAGCTGTCTGAAAATACAGCGAGTCGTGATGGGGAATGGT
>JBBPQU010000837.1:0-13939 GCA_038092655.1 Boletus sensibilis
TACTCGCACGTCAAGAAGAGACCCACTGCGGGACACAAGAGGAAGTCGGCCAGCGCCAGCTCGACTAGCGTCGCCGGGTCGAGAGACCACGCCAAGGACCACCACAATCATAACCACAAGCGTATCCCCACCCACATCGACCGTGGCATCTCCAGCGCTATGACTGCCGTCTCCCAACTCGAGCGTGCCATCGCACGTATATTCATCCTCCGTTTCGAACAGGACATTTCTCGTCTCTTCTCTACCCACCTCTACTGCGTCGCCCTCATACATCTCCCTACCTTCGTCATGCGCTGTATCACCGTGGGCGGTCCAGGTTGGGTCGCCCACAACTCGGACTGCGAAGACATCAAAGACTTTTTCCGCTCGGTCGTCAGCATGGAACTCCGTCAATCTGGAGAACGTGTCGCCACCAAGAGCGTGCTGTGGTCTTACACGGCCCTGAGAGATTTCGTACGCGTTCCTCTTCTTTTCGGTTTTTGAACCGCTTGAGAAGGGATCCTTGCTGATGTGGCCCTTTCGTCGTGATTGGCCAGGCGCTCTCGAACAACGTCCCCGTGTGTCGTAACCGTGGCCTGCACTCCCTGCGTTTGTTGCCGTATTACGACGCCCTCAAGGCGCATCTCGATGTCTTGGAGGCGATGCCCCATGCCACTTTTGCAAAGCCACCTCATTTGGGAACGCTCGCCGAGGGTCTCGAAGCGCTCGAAGAAGCCTGTGAACTCAAGTATGGCGAGAAATCCCTCTTGCGGTCGACCCCTCCGCCCGGGTGGGATCAACATTGGCGCCTCAAAGTCCGTCTTGGGTATGAGCGTGTCTCGCAGACGCTGTGGCGCGTCGCGAGAGAGTTTGACGTCAGTGGTTACGGGAACGTGTTGCGAGAGAAGTTGACGACGAAGTGGTGTGATTGTGGGTGTTCGACGGATCATTTGGGCGAGGTGTGTGAGAAGACGGTGAGGGAGGATGAAGAGAATAGTGGGGTTCGGTCGGGAAAGCAGAGGGAGTGGGATGGTCGAGGTGAGATTGATCCGTTTTGATATGTGGGGTGGCTAGACACGTGTGTTGTAGGGAGCGGCGTCCATGGATGGGAGACGGTGGAGGAAGAGGACGTTTGGGATCTGGATCTTGACTTTACGGGGAACGAGTCCGAGGAAGAGGCAAATCCAGGATCCACAGAACCGGAGATGACCATTACTGAGATCATGGAGGTGCGCTATCTCAGGGCCGAGAAAGAAAAGGAACTGGTATGTCTCCAAGATCTCCTTGCTCCCTTGGGGTTGTCTCTGACAGATCCGTGGAGGGCAACGCTGCCTTTCGTCGCGGCGACTTTGAGATTGCGGTGAGCCACTACCAAGCAGCATATACGGTGGAGCCCGAGATGCCGCATTATCAGCTCAACATCGCGGCAGCGTATTTGAAACTTAGCAAGTAGGCGAACTTACTCCTGTTTTTTTCACTCGTATCAAGCTGTCTTGCAGTTGGATCGAAGCGGAGAATGCATGCTCAAAGGCGCTCAGTCAACATCGAAGCATCAAAGGGTATTATCGGCGGGCTAAAGCTCGGCGGATGATGGGACGTACAGAAGAAGCAATAAAGGGTGAGTATGTACGCTAAGTTTTACGACAGCATGGCTGAGGTTCCATCCAGACCTCCGTGCGGCGCTGAGGATACAGCCATTGAACACAGAAGCATTGGAAGAGATGCTTTCCCTGTTACCGTCACAGTCTCCGCCACTCACGCCGTCCTACCCGGACGAAGCCGCGTCGTCCTCGATCGGCGGCACATCCGCTACGCCGCGCAACATACCCCTGTCGAACCACAATCACCTCCAAATCCCGAAACCAAAATCCCAGAAGCAACTCCCATTTGCGCGTACCAAGGCAGACGACCGAAAGCTCAAGATCATGCCGATTCCCCTCATGTTCGAGGTGCCAGAGTACGTTCCTGGAGATTCCTCTTCGACGTGGAAGTCGACGCGGGCACAGCGGGTGAAGAACGTCACGACCAAGACGGAGACGTTCATCTATCCGAGCTGGGAAAAGTATACTGTCAAACAAGTGGGATGACGGAAGCGGGCTTTTATGGCTCCTCGAAGCCCGATCCTTTGCTGTCTTTGTCTGTTTCCGATGTTGTATTGCAATGCTCGTTTTCGGGCGCGTTTTCCTTTTCCTTTTTTTTCCTTCGGATTGCTCTGGTGCTTTGACACCGTATGTTTGGTAGTGTGTTTGCGGATCTTTGTCCTAACACTCGAGTAACGCGTGTGGTCAATGATCATTTATTGGGGTTAGTCGGTTACTTGCACGGCCCGATTTAACTTATGTCAACGGTCACAGACTCACAGGGACTCGTTCACCGACTAATCATGGTGGGAGGACCGCTCGAAGATGCTCAATGATCCCAGGCTTGCCGTTCCACTACATCGATGCCTGGCTGGACGTTGGTGGACACCCTTCCGACTCGAGGGCGCATCTTCCAACGTCCTCTGGATGTGTTAGAGCTCAGTTTTCTCTGGGATGGCCTCTTCAACGGGACCGCAGACAACTTACAGCACTTTGAGCTCCGTCTCTTAAACGGTTCTCGAGATGCACATATGTTTTCCGTAGCCAACATCGTGAGGGCGTGGGTGTCTACAAAGAGGCGTTACCCGCTCGTGGGGGCCACCGTGCAAGGTGCCAGCGCTCCACTACGTCTCAGGGTAGCTATAGACTCGAAAGCGGAGGGTGATGGTAGTGGTGACGACAGCACAGGATTCGCCTCGGAGCCCCACTTTGTGGTCCAGGAACACGATCTCTCTGTCCTTCGTCCGCGCGAGATCGTCTTTGGGCGGGTGACCAGTGCAGAGGAGGCGCAGCGGCGGGCGGCAGCGATCTTGGATGGTCCGCGTCCGCTTTCGGAGGAGCTGCTGGTGCAGCTGTATGTCTTTCGCGAGACCGACTCCGGCAGGTCGGACGTCCTCCACTTGATGGCGTTGATGGCGCATTGTGTGACAGACGGGGTGGCGAACAACACGTTCGTGCGGTGTTTGTTGGATACCCTCGCGAGGGGTGGAGGCTCAGGCTCGGAGCCTGCTCAGATACCGTTGGAAGAGAGGTTGGCGATGGCGATCCCTTCTATGGAGCTCGAGCCTATGCATTTGCGCTCGCTTAGTCCGGCGAGACGACGGTGGCGAAGGGCGGTGGGGGTCGTGATATTCCAGTTGAGGATGGCGAAGAGGCAGGTGGGTGTTGTCTTTTCTTACGGACTTTCTTCGCGTCGTAGACAACCGAGGTCGTTTTTGACTGGAACGTTGATGGGTTTATGGTCATTATTGTAGGGGGGGCATACCCTTCCGTGTCGCCTCACGCGCTCGACACCACACGTCGCCGCGCGTTCTTGTCGTGTCTCCGCCTCGCTCACGCACACGCAAAGCGCTGCGGTGATTGCCAACTGTCGTCTGCACGACATCACGTTTGGAAACGCCTACCTCGCGCTCGCGCAAGTGGCGATGACCCGCGTGCTCTACCGACGGTACCTGCGCGGCGATATTTCCGAGGAGGAGTGGGCGTATCGAAAGAGGCAGCCGCATATTAGCGGGGGTCCGCTCAACTTGCGTCCCTATCTCGACAAGGCGTGGTTCGAGAGGGGTGGTGGAGGCGAGTTTATGCTGTCCATCAGTTTATTCTTTTACCAGCTCCCGTTCATGA
Source organism: Boletus sensibilis (assembly GCA_038092655.1). Taxonomy (NCBI): domain Eukaryota; kingdom Fungi; phylum Basidiomycota; class Agaricomycetes; order Boletales; family Boletaceae; genus Boletus; species Boletus sensibilis. The sequence goes on from JBBPQU010000837.1 coordinate 3,684, forward strand.
CGCTGGGTGCAACGACGGAACGACACCAGGGCCGTGAACTCGACCCGGAACGTGATCTGTCGGATGGTGCACCGCCATTCTCGGACCTCCTCACGTTTGACCGGTTCTTGCATCGCGCTGAGTTGGTCAAGAAGCAAGCGACGGCGTTTTTCAGCCATCCCTTGTTTTTCGAGATCGTGCGTGCGGCGAGTCTGTTGCGCGTTGAGCGTACGCGGCTCGGTGCTTTGCAGTGGATGAAGCACGGAAACCGCAATGGCACACATAGGAACTCGGACAAGGACGAGGTTCTGGCAGTCACAGACATGCCTGTGGTCTGGGCTCACGGGGGGTCTAGCGTTGGTAACGTGTGTCTTGTATCCTTTCTCCAATCACCCATTCTCACCGCTGGTCTGTCACTAGGTGGATTTGGTGTCCCCGTTTGAGTACCCCTTACCGCCCACCCACCCTCTCTCACCCTATTCTTCCGTTCCACATCCTGTTAAAGCAGGTTATGTTACCCCTCCCTCACCCTCGCCATCTGCCTCTGAAGCTGACACAACCACGAAATTTGCGGTAGAGTATACCGGGACACATCTTCACACGCGTCCTTCGGAGCTTTATCTCGGCGCAGCTAGCTCGCGTGGACGGTTGAACATGTTTGTCTTTTATGACGGCAACGTGTTCGAGGAAGCGGTCGTAAGGGAGTGGTTGGACGAGGTTAGAGAGGCGGTGTTGTGGTACCTCGGGCGGACGCATCATCGGTCACGTCGGGCTCGGCAGAGTTGTGGCGGTGGGGATGGACTACCTGCACTCAGGTTCGGCGAAGGCGTACAAGCTAAATTGTGAGAGGTTGTGGTTCAAGTGTTACTCGATCCATCTACACATTCAAGGTCAGAAGGTCCAACACGCATGTACATACTTTGACTGAACGATCATGGTTTGGAAATCGTCATGTTGGCCAGTGGCTACCCCTTATCGGTGACTTGCCAGCTGACGTTACTTAAGGAGTGTATTCGGCTATCTTGGCCGAATGTGGCTTGTATATTTGTTTACTACAATGACTACAACAGCATGGACTCGGTCCTTGAACCCGCAAGAAAGCCTGATCTATCTGAATATTCTCCGGACTCGTACGTTTGGCGTCCCTTCATCTCGTGTTGATTTTCCCAACCTTATCTAGGTGGTAAGGATTCGTTGACTCGAAATTCGGTGGAACGTGGGTTGCTTTACCTGAGGACCAACCAATGGAAGACCCAGAAAGCAAGTGTCGCCATCCTGTGCTCCTTGGCCCAAACATGTGTGTGAAGTATTACCTTTTCGTACCACGAACAACTTTCAAGGCCTTTTTGCAGGGTTCGGCATAGAGGCTCTGAAGCAAACCATACCTGAAGTTGTTAACATGCTTCTCCCAATGTGTGATCCAGACATCCAGCGAGGTGCAAATCTTCCGTCCTCAAACCAGTCCAAATTGCCATCTTCGTTGCTTGGCCCTGCTTTTGTGATGCGCGTTCTCAGATGCCAGGAATGGTAAGCAAACCGCCGTCGTCTTGATCTTATTCACCAGAAGTAACTGTATGACTGAGAAACGCTGCGGAAAGAGATTCGCCAGAAAATGCAATACAGGAGATTAAAGCACCTCTATCTGTTTGGGGATCTCCTGCATGTGGATGAAAAACGCCCATTTGAAAAGTCAAAACGCCAACGAGAGGTTGTGATATATCCTGCCCCTTCCATAGGACTGACTCTGAATATTTCAGACGATGTACTGGATCATCGATGTCACCAGCCAGATGATCAAATCCGCGGATAGCGTAGAAGGTTCGACGAATGCAGGTTTCATTCTACCGCACATCCAGCACTGGGATCGGGTAGCCCGTGTCTTTCGCGACGGCGTGGTGGCATGGCTCAGCGACGTCATCCTCCACGCATTCGCCGCTCTGCATATCGTCACGGTGAAGGAGAGTATCCAGCCAGGGATGGACAAGATGCAGAGATTCAGCCGAGGTAGATCCTCTCTTGTCTTGATTTCCACTATTCCAAAAGCGAGAGTATCTGCGCGATAAACACAGTCTCGACTCTTGATGGTGAGAGGGCGATTGAATGTATGTCTTGAGGGTATTGGATGAGACCAAGCTGGGTGTGTGTCGACGTGTCCCAAAACGTGACAGTACCGTCTGCAGAGTAGATAGCGATGCAGCGTGGCCAGGGTATAGACTGACAATAGGCAGCTAAACCTTGAGAATACTTGATTCGGCAGAGCGGAACACGACAGCGAAAAGACGACGAGAAAGCAATGCGACAACGACGTATAGCTAGACAAACGCAAATGATAGGGCCCCATAACCACGTCACAATATCTCCACGACTTCAGTACGGATATCCCTGACCCGGCGTCCGAGTCCTGAAACAATGATTTCGTGTTCAGCAGCGACTCGCTTGAACTCCCCGTTGGGTTGTTGCTGGAGCAACAGCGCATGGAAAGGCTGTTGAGACGAACGACCAGCCGCAATGCCCGAGTATAGTTATCCATTGTAGCGGTGGGTAAGGATCCGGCCTCGGCCTCCGGATCAGATTCGGACTCATCACTATCCGATGAACTTTCCCAAGTGAGCCCGTCAAGGGGATCACGCAGATCGCGAATCCACGGATGTACAAAAACGAGCTTGCGCGGCTCCGTCAACGAGAGCCCGGCCGATGTCTTGAATTCCACATTGCCGATACCTGATACCCGAGCACGGTAACGGTTCACTTGACTACTCGCAAAATCTTGTACACTGAGCTTTTTGACTGCGAAGATGATGCATGGGAGGTGTAGTCGGCGGTTGGCGAAGCGTGCTGGTGGTAAACGGGTGATCCGGTCGTGGATTAAGATAGCATCTGTCTGAGATAGAGAGTTTCTGAATGCTGCAACGCGCATCTCCATTTCGGCATTTTCGATGGCAGGCGAAGCATATAGTGTTTGACTATAAACGGCAAGGGTGGCGGGAAGGCAGCTATTGTAGGGCGAAGATTTGCCTGTCCAGGCAAGCACTGTCACGTCGCCCGAACGAGCCACAATCTCTTCTAGTAGGTGGCCCAGCGCCGCATCTCCTTCTCCGTAGTGTGGCCGGATATCACTCTTGAAAATACCGATCAACGAGTACACGACGTCTTCTTCCACTGTCGCGTTGCGTGTCGAGGCTAGCTGTAGTTTCTCTCGGATGCTGAGACCATCGGGGTTGAAAGCGGTGATCGTTTCTCGAGCAAAGCAAACGGCATCTGCGAGCTCCTGCATGATCTCCGGAGACTCTTTGTGGTTGGTACGGGTGTCAGCGAGGTACGGCTTCCAATCGCAGTCGTAGAATCGGATCACCTTTGGTGCGAGAAGCTCTTGCGCAGTCAGTCCAGGCCCGCGTCATCCAGATACTGTCTGTGAGATCGCCAATGGCCGAAGGAGACGCCACGCTCGCAAGAAGGACAAGCGTGGCTGCAGATGCTTCATACCATTTGTACATCACCGTAAGAGACTGGTTCAACACCGTGCTGATCGTCTTATCGATGCAGCATGTATCACTCCATGCCCACCGATATCCGTCACTGCGAACCACCTCACAGAATTTGCGCAACTTCTCGTTCAGTGGCGAGGAATCCAGATCCCATACTGAGTTGACCAGATTGACATCCTGGAACGAAGGCTCTTTTCCTTCCCATACATGTGAAAATGTCACATTCAAAATATTTTGCCACCACTCGCAGGATGCGTCCGTCGTCCAACCTCTCCGGCATGGAGGAAACCAATTCTTTGAATTGGGGTTTCGACTTGAATGCGTGTATTCGCACCGTGCCATCGCACAGACGGCCACTCTTGACGTCGATGAGGACAAGAGGGGATATCCTGAAGACCCCGCGAACGATGTTGTCGACCATCATCTCTGACCGGGAGGGTGAATCATATTTCTTGCCTAGTTCTGTGCAATCTAAGTCACAATACTATCTTCACGCGAGTAAGGTGACACTTATGACAGATTTCTTGATCGTGAGACTCCTTAATGAGCAAAAGCATGTGCGTGAACGCATCAATTGCTTCATCGTAGCGCTGCAAAGCATGCAATGCCACATGTCTTCTCTCGTATCCCCACGGACTCATGAGGTCTGCCTTGATTGCTTGCATTGGTTGACTTCAGGATCGCCGGACACCAGGGAGAACCAAGCCATACCTTATCTGCATCCTTCAACGAATCCTCCCACAACGCCAGCATTGCTCGGGCTTTGCTTCGTTTAACAATGAGACCCACAGGATTCGACGGATTGAGTGACAACGCGGCAGAATATCGTACGATCGCTTCTTTAGGATTCTTGGACTTCATTGCTGCATCACCACTACTTTCGAATGCCGCAAGACTCCTCTGAACGAGATCTAACATCAAACACTCAATGCACGTCAATCTAGATTGGTCATCACAAAGTATAGTACCTGGGTCCCAATCTGCGGTCACCTCGCTGGTCAAGGCCTCCTCACCGAGGGTCTCGACCATTGTAGCAAGTGACTCTGTCACTTCAGTATGGCCCATAGCATAGATAGCTTTGCACAGGTGTAACTGAATCGCGAAGGCCAGTCTATCAAAATCCCATCCAAATATCTTTTAAATAGAATTGGTACACTTGAGGATGACATCAAAAAGAATAGCTTACAAGTGAGATCGCTACGAGGTGAGGGACTTGTTGAAACGGGATGGCTTCTTGCGCACGTTTAAACAATTCTATTGCACATTTGTTGTTTCCTTCTCTCATCGACATGCTTCCAAGTAGGAGGAACATTTGAGCCTGTACAGCACCATGTGAACCTTGGTTACTAGTAGATCGTAGCGTTGACGTACCCGGACAGTGATATATATCGACTGGTCATCCACAATATCGATCAAGTCATCCACCTGCGAAATAGCGTCGTCGTGTCTTCCGCATTCAAACAAGATGATCGCCTGAGTGAAACGAAAGATCAGGACAAGTAGTGAGGAGGATGACAAACACAGACCTTGATCAACAAGAGAATTTTATTTTCAATTGGGAGACCCTCAGTGAACACGAGGTCAAATATACGCATAGCCCTCTCATCCTCCCCATTTCCAACGCGAGCCATTGCGTTTGCGATATGACCGATGACGGATCGCTGAACCTCGATAGACTTGGTGTGCGATCATCAGCACAAGATGGGACAACAGACGAGTGAGACGACCCAAAAATACCTTTTTGGCATCGTCAATGGCCATGTTCCACTGTTTCGCACGAGTGCGTACAAGAGCGCGGTGAGCGAGTGCGCGTGCATGGTGAGAAGGATCCGAGGGATGTAGGATTTCTTTTGTCAAGAGTTCTTCGACGCGAGTCAATTCGCCTTGTGTCCACGATTTGAATGCTACATCACTAATATACATGAGCGGTAGCTGCGACACTGTGAGGGAAAGTGAAGCGATCAGGACAAGCAAGCAATTAATGTTTGAACACACTCACGATGCGACGAAAAAAAAGGGAGTAGGCCATTACCCATTAGATTCGACAACATTGCAAAATTGGTCACTTACATTTACTGCCAAGTACGAGCTTGGTAGGATATCACGAAGACTCCGGAAGGTGATTTTCCCGTTTTCTTCGCCGGTCGCAATGTAGTCGTCATTGGGGGAGAGCGCGATGGATCCAACTGGGCTCGCGTGCTGTATAACAGTGCCAAGCTGCTCGTGCGTAGAGGCGTCCCAAAATGATAGTGACTCGTATGCAACGACGACAATAAATCTTTGGTTGTATGACAGAACGACAGAAGTGGCCCATCCTCCCCCAGGAACAGACCATTCACTGAGCAAGGATCCCGAAGACGCATCGAAACACTTGACTTCACTGTGCGAGGCAGCAAAGATTCGATGACCATCAGCCGACCAGGTGAGCCACGACGATGTGCAATCCTTGAACCGGAACGGGATGTCCAACAGTTACCGGCCATTGTCGCTATTGTAGATCCGGACCGATTTGGCATCGGGATTTTCGGCCGTGGCCGTGGCAATGCGATCGCCATTTGGAGAGAATCGCACTGCCACCACGACATCGTCGTGCTGCAGCGGCCCGGCAAGCTTTTCACCCGTTGTCAGGCTCCAGATGAACACGAGCTCGTCAGCTGAGCCTGTCGCAAATCTCGTCGAATCCGGGGAGACGTCCACCAAGAATACTGAGTTTGTGTGACCTTTGATGTCCAGGACCTTTTCGTGGGTCTGCGCATCCCACACCCTTACTCCCGCCCTGCCATCGCTCACGTCTAAACGCAAGAGTCCACACACCAACCACTTGCGATCTGGCGATAGCGCAGCAGCAAAGATTACTGCCCCTTCGGCTCGAATTGCTCGCCAACCTCGTGTCCGTCATTTACTTGCCATCGCCGAAGCATCCCTTCACTACCACCGCTCAATACTTGCTTGCCATCCTCGGCGAAGAAGACTGAGTATATTGCATGTTGACCATTGATTTCAATTATTTTCGAGCCATCTGGAAGTTGGCGGGCGGTCATTACAGGTACTCCCCCGTGACTAGTACCACGTACCTCTTCCCGTCGACGGCATACCTGTCCACAACACACGGGTACAAGCAGGATAATGGGAGTGCAAGGTCAAGAGACACAGGGACACCTGGCTTCCTCACGGTGCATATAATATATGCTCGTTTTGTCTTATCGATAAGGATGTGGGTAACAGACACAGCCCTGGGCGCTTGTGGGATACCTGCTCCCCACATCACTTGCGCAGCCGTAGGAGAATGCACCACAAAGAGTACAGTCTACGAAAAAAAAGAATAGCAGAGGCACTCGATGAATCCGCAGGTGGTGTAGCAAGTCGCGTGGTCACCCGTCTACTAACTTACTATTAACTTTGGAACTAGACGTCCACGTCATAGTGAGTGTTCCGCACATCCTCAAACATACTCGGTGCAGCATCATCGACCCACATCACAACTCCTGTTTCAGTGATTGACTAGGTCATGGTTCTCGACATGTTCGATCGGAACAGAGATGGCGTGGACGAGTGCAACAGCAAACAGCCTGAAAATGGGAGATTTCACCTTCCAAGACATCCCCGTTACCCGAAGTTGCACACTCAATGTGGGCGCCTTTTGAAATGCCCTCGATATACCCATTGACGAAGTGCTGATCTTCAGAATGCGCGTTTATTGCATCCTCAGTTTGACGATGCTGTCAATCCAAGACCATCGACGGAGATCATCCAAGTTGGGTGACTGGGGTAGTAGTCCCACTCCATGTCTGTATAATCAATCAAACGCGAGCCTTGATGAAATACTTCATCATTCATAGGCCATACGATAAAGAATGCAACCATTGTATTTGACAATCGATCATTCGCACATATTATTACTACAGTACATATGCTCATAATGCATTACCTTTTAAGGGAATTTAAGGGTCTTTTCAATTCAAAATTTCCATTTTAGATTATGCATTATGAGCATATGTACTGTATTTCAATATCATCTTCCACCCCTTCCACTGCAGCCTGACGATCATTTCACCTTCTTCTCCCCGCCGTCGCCGCCACCGTTGCCTCTTCCCTTCGTCTTGTATCTATTGGCTTCCGTCCACGGGTGTCCACCTAATTGAGCTCCAAATCCACAGGCAGGTCATTTTTTCGACTACAGAGCAGCTCACGAAATCGGTCATCACGCTCGTCAATTTCACCTTGAATGTCGAGGGATCGGGGGTCGTGAGAATGCGGTGTGATTAGCCAACTATCAAATTCAAAGCAGATTTAGGGCGTGAGACGTATCGCGGTATCGCCATGCAAAAGCTACGGATTCAGGATTTAACTCTGGGGAAAAAAATCCGTGGAACCTGAAAGACGAGGCCCCAATACAGCTGGGAGTTTTCACAGATCCCTTCGCAGAAAGGTCCGTCCCGGAAGTCAATCGCAAACGTGAATATCTGTTGTGGGAGACCTAACAGGTCGATGGCTATGTCTGAGAGGCTAGGCTCGAATCCGAAGTCGAGGTCGATGACAATGATGCCTGGTCCGTGCGACGAGGGATTGGTAGGAGGTTGAATAGCCTAAGGATGACGAGAGGGCGGTTTACGGTTTGTAAAAGTAGCCAAGTTCGCGATGACGACACCAGCGAAATAATATGCAACGCGAACTGAGTCAGGACAAACAACAACACCGTTAGAGATTAAAGATGTTGCCCAGCCGACGATCACGAGAAAGTTTACCTTGCCTGTTGATATCGGTAACTTCCATGGGAGGGTTATCAGCAATGCACATGCATTCAATCGTTCAGGGTCGCGCGGATGCTGGAACTTTTTCGGTACGTGGTGACCGCCTCACCTAAGTCTTGCCTGTCTGAGCTCGGTCACACGAAGTACAGTACATGTTTTCATAATCCATGACTTCACGATGCATAATTTTCATTCTGTATCAGGTTTGGCCTGGAACCACGGCTATACAAACCCTCGTCTCGGTCCTCTCGGATCTAGAGGTAGCAGCCGCTGGTGGCGTACAGAGTTCGAGAACTGATATGCAGAGTCCACCACTACCTCCGAGACTCTATTCGTGACATATCTGTGACTGCCGAAGTTGTTGTACCAGATAGTAGCCTAGAGGTTGGCGCTGACGACACTTCGCCGAAGCTAGTCGGTTTCCCGAGGCGCTCTACTATCGCTTACCATATATAGACTCAGAGCATAATTCAGTAAAGTTGGCGGTCCGTCGCCTCAGAATTATGGATTGCTCTCAGAAGCGAGTTACGGTGTAGTATAAATTCATACAGTATCCCGTCACCGCGGCTACACGTGCACCTCACTCAAAATGCTTGGCCCAGCTGCCGCATTGCTACTTTCATGTCTATTGCTTTCCAAGGATGCCCGAGCGTCGGCTTCAGCTGCCAGTGGCATGACGGGTCCCACAGTGAACGTGGGGTATGCTACTTATCTGGGAAACCAGTCATACCCCGATACGGTCGCATACTTGGGTATTCCGTATGCCGAGCCTCCAGTTGGCGACCTGCGCTTTAGGGCAACTGTGCCTTTGAACACTATGCGTGTCAGCGAGGAGGTTGGTGGGCAAGTTGTCAATGCAACCTATTACCCAGAATTTTGCATTCAAGGCGGCTTTGGAAGTAAGTACAATGGTTCCCCAGCACGATGTATATTGGCTGAAAGCTCTTACCTGTAAACGCATTGTTCAGCCGGAGACGCTGGTGGGGCTGGATCAGAGGACTGCCTCAAGGTCAATATCTACGCGCCTTACGGCGCGAAGGAAGGCGATAACTGTAAGCAAGACCTTGTAGTGCTTGAAAAGTTGACTCAACATATCACGTCATAAAGTGCCTGTACTCTTCTATATCCACGGAGGAGGTCTGTCGGTCAGAGCTCTGAGATAATACCAATATACCAACCTTCTCCCAGCATACGTCTTTGGCAACCCGAGGAACTGGCCATTCGATGGTTGGATCCACCAGAGCCCCAACGTCGTCATTGTGTCCGTGTACTACCGCCTCGATTCCTTCGGCTTCCTTGCGACGCCAGAGTTCACGGATCCGACGTACGGCGACTTCAATACTGGGTTCCAGGATCAACTACAAGCACTCAGATGGGTTAACCAGCACATCAGTGCCTTTGGTGGTAACCCAAACAGTGTCACGGTCAACGGCCAGAGCTCAGCTGGTTCCTCTGTCGAACTGCATATGATCGTCAACCAGGGACAACAGCTGTTCCATCGCGCTATTGCACAAAGCGTCTACAGGATCCCACTGCCCACTCCTGAAGAACAGCAGGTACGCATGAGTGCTTACCCAGATGCCACTTGACACTAAGCGCCAGACAGCCACTCTTCGAATTTTATTCGTCATATGCTGGCTGCGGCACTGGTTCGATAGGCGAACAAATGGCATGTCTGCGAAATGCAAGTGTCAGCACTTTGGCCAGAGCACAGGACGCCACCGTCCAAGGGAATTTGTGAGTGATTCATAAAAAGAGCATGGGACCTTCGGACGCAATGTTCATATCCTAACAACAGCGGACCATACAATTCCTTCCACCCTGTCCTAGACGGTGTCCTGTTCTCTGGATACCCAACATTGCAGTTCCAGTTGGGTCAGTTCGCGCATGTCCCTCTCATCGTGGGGTAAGCTTAAGTGGTTCCTGTGTGTTATCCGTACCTCATCACGACATGCAGCTCTACCTCCAACGAGACCCTTTCTTTAGGGACCAACATTTCTTTGTCATTGAAGGAGAATTTCCCTGCGCTCACTGAAACGGA
>JBBPQU010000838.1:0-13938 GCA_038092655.1 Boletus sensibilis
GCCACTAGCTGGAACTAGTTGTGCGATGTAAACTACCACTCTTATGCTTGTGCGTTGAATGGCACGCTGAGCAAGGGGGAGTGTTGAACGGTACAGTAGTATACCATAACTAGTAGATAGTTCACACATTGCTAGACACTACATAGTAGAACTCACCTCTCTGAGTTTGAATATCACTCTTGATTCACAACGAGCATCATCTCAGTTAACAATCAACCACCGCAGGTAAGTACCAAGTGGTCTGTGTAATGCCTGTTCTCTACACTGCTCAGTTCTCCGCTGCCTATGACATCTATCTGGAGATTGTCCACCGTGTAGAACAGTTAATCTCAGTGGCTCTCAAGCATGACTCAGAGAACTGGCACCTCTTGAATTCTTGCCCCGCATGCTCATACCATCTCACAGATGAGCCACAACTCGAGTTCAATTGGCTGGTTTCAATTGATGGTAACAATAGTCTGAAGCGCTGGGACAAAATAGTATATGGCCCTCCTCAAGAAGATTCTCGTGTCGCTCGGTCGGACTTTTGGCTCTCTGAGCATGAAGTCAATAAATTTCAATATGAAGTCAAAGCCAAGGTAAAGGTTATGTTAATCCAAAGCACTCGTTCACTTACCTTTGTCAGACCATGAGGCAGTCCAACAATGACTTAGTTGATGATTGGGCAGATGACAAGCCCATGTGACCCAATCAGTTCAATTGTGTAGACCGGTGGCGGAATGCTGGTTTGGACCAGCGACAGAAGATGTTTTCGGTTTTCAATGAATCAGGCATCTTTATCGCATGTTGTCGCCATCGCATAGTGTTGCTCTGTTGTGACATGATTAAGAGTGGGGAACTGTATGTGTTCAATCTGCTTGGCTTCATTTCTCTACTTATAATATTACATACAGGGCCAAGTACCCACTAGCAATTATTGACTGTCTTCTTTTGGTCTATGGACCCAATGGTGCCTGTGCATACGACATTGGCTGCACATTCTCGAAGACCCTTAATGGGAGCTCATTGGGTCCAAAAGCATGCGAGCTTCACTTATGCATGATGGTTGGCGCATTTCATGGTCATGCCCATAACCGTAAATATCAGATGGACTGGCATCTGACATATATTGTTGGCACAGGCAAATCGGAGGGCGAGGGATGTGAACATGTGTTTTCTTCATCAAATGACCTAGCCCAAGGCACTCATCATGCAAGCTGGTTCCATCACCATCAAGCAATAGAACAACACTTCGCATTCTGGAATGAAGACAAGTATGTAGCCCTGTGTATGTATTTTGTGGCATGCATGAATTTGTATTGACGATTTCGGATTAGCCTGTTATATATGGAATCATTACTGGGATGCAGTGAAGACAATGTGGATCTTAAGTGCCAAGCTTCTTGTCATCAAATCCAACCTCCAACTCACGGATGAAGATCTCCTGCACTTCCATCATGAAGAACATGTTTATCTCAAATTATTGAGACAACCTCCTCTGAAGGACCAGCTCAGCATCTGCTATGTGCGAGCACTTGATGAGCTTGAAGAGCAAAGGTAAGCAAAGCTCCCCACTCATTATCATCATGTTCAATATAGTCGGTCTTAGAGCTGCTTGGATAACTGCACACTCTGCAGCAAACCATGCCATCAACAGTGTTCTCACCGACTCAGTAACCTTGCAAACACTTTCGGTGGCGGTTACTTGGGCTCATGTACATGTTGACACAGCATATGCAAAATTGCAAAATGCCGAAACGCTGGCTGGGCATCTACAGGCACAGCTTGGACTCAAGTCCCATTGGGAAATCAGCGGTGATGAATACAAACATTATAAAGAAGAAGCCTCGATTACTCAATACCGAGAAGCTCTGGACAAGTTGGAACATTTAGTTGTAATGTGCCTTTTTGAATTGTCGAAGTTGGGCTTGTCCGGAACAGGTAAGGTTTCCATTCTCTAGGGCATATTGATGATTATGGTATGTCCTTAGGTTACAAGCTCCGTCAGCAAATTAGTAAAGGCCTTCAATGGCGTTCCGAAGCAGTGCGTAGAGCAATTGCCCGGTACAACACTCAAGCCGCTGCTCTCACGCCTCTGCATCCCCAGATCTCATGGAAGGATATCGTCAATCACACTGTTATTGGCGAATTCGATCTCCTTCGATATGTGCGATCTGATATCTGTGAGCAGCTATGGTCTAGACCGGTCATTCACAAAACCGTTACTAAACATTTCAAATTATCTCATGTGCGGGAGGAAGTTATTCCGTTGAACATTGAAGTTCATCATTTGCGAACCTGGATATACGATCAGGAGCAGGAGGTTGCCAGGGTTCTATTGGAGCTTCGAGACTCATGACCACACTTGGCTCTGGAGCTTCAATGTTCATATGCTGCATATGCTGCGGTGGATAGAGTCCACCTTTACCATTTAGATCGGATTGAGAAGATAGACGGTTATACAGGACTAACAGGAATTGGCACTCATCTCGAATGTACACCAATTGCTGAATCAAGCAGTCGAGCTGGAATCTCAGTAGTGCCCAGGCAAGAATATCAACATATTGCATGTGATGACATGTCGGCATGAGGTAGGTTTTACTGCTATCCATCACACAGTGAATTCATATAGATGACTTGTAGGCGATGAATTTCGTAGACTAACTCAGTGTGACCTAGAAGATGGTGATCTTCTTGATGAGCAAGAAACTGTGGAACTCATGCAGAGTATGGCAGATTTTGTGCAGGACATATTTGATTGAGTGCATGTAGTAGCGAGAACAACTGTGCTATACCTTTATCCTCACTCGAAATACATGAATCATTCATTATATGAACTCAACTGGAGTAATAGGACTTATGCCATGTGCTGAAGTTGTGCTGAATATGTGTTGGTGACACATCGCGCACAAACCAGAAACTTTCACAAGTACGCGTGGACTGTGGATTGTCACGTTGAACGTTGAGCACAAGTTTCATGGCCCAATGGCTCTCTCCTATGCTCTGCACTCACCCATGCAATTCAAATGTGTAGAGATACATCAAGATTGCGACAGATGCACGAGGAATTGGTACAGATACCATGACTCACGGATGGATGATGATATTGATTAAAACTAGTCTTATAAGGTTCAGCTCATCTACGACTATAACACTCATCTTTCAACTCATTCTAACCCAACGTGAACTCATGGCTCTCTCAACCATAGTCTCTCACTCTACCGAGCAGCAAAGTAGCACATCCACAGTGTCCGAAATCAAGAAACTCCTTGAATCTTCATTCGCGCAGGGTTTTGATGAGGACAGGTGCAAAGCTGCTATCCGCGCTATGCTATGACACGGTGTACATGTTGATGAAATGCATCTTGATACCAGAATACCCAGCGGTCTCCATCTGGCATATGCATTGTTCATGCCACAGGACAAATCAGACAAGAAAATCAGTAGGACGGCACTGGTTGCTGATTCTCTGGCAGACATTTTCGATGCAGTCAGTCCCTTCATGTCTGGCCATTGACGGCTCATTAATTTTTTATAACTCCCACAGGTCGCCTTTCAAGACCACTTAAATGGCGGGCTTTCTGTACTTATTCGTTGTCCTGGCTCAGAGGCCATTCCAGATCTCACGGCCGACAAGATAACTGTTGACCTCTATGTCACTCCTCGTAAAAGTTCATCAAACAAGCGTATCCAGGGAGATATAGCCGTTCTCGTTCAGGCTTTCTGTGAAGAGTTCGCTCTCCCGCACCTTCATCACTTCCATCAGCATTGCGCTATCGAAAACATCAATCCTCCCAAACATTGATGTAAGTTTCTAAGTTGGACTCTGAGGAATCTGTGGTTCTGACGTCCATTGTTGAAGTGCCTGCTGCGAAAATCAGCCTCACTGGCCCAGACTATATTCCAGAGTTTTCAAACGTGCACCTTCAGTGCAGCGCACTCGAGTCCACGAAGAAAGGTGCGGTTGACTCTAATGCTGCTTCCACTGTGATTCGCGAAGCGGCTGTACTAGCCTTGACCGACGCAGCTGTATCCCTGCCGACCACTCCGTTCAAACAGCGCTCTATCCATCACCGCCACTATGCTGACACATTCCTTCGCGAACCCCAGACCAATTTATCTGATCTGATTGAGTCCAGAGTCCCAATACAGCCTTTGGCCCCACTCATTTTTCCTGCTGACGGTCACCCACTCAACCCCCTAATTAGCATCGGTCCTAATTCAGATGCCGTGCTCAATCGGTTCAAGCTTGGCGACGAGTTGTTGCCACATCTGCACTCTCTTGTTGGGACCATACGCAGTAGTCGCTGGGAGGCAGCGCTGAGAGCCTCTCCCTGGAACCTCTCATTTGAAGAGGCAACTAATTTGACATGTGCTCTTTGTTACACTTGGCCCAAGAGCGGACAAGCAGAACTCAGTAAAGCTAGGACGAAGGAGGTGACTCAACGATGGAGTCCGATGATGACTTCCACGAGGGGCTTCCAAGTGGTAGGACGACCAACAAGTACACGCTTGAAGGCGGAGACTTCCCTAGCAATCAGCCAAGGTGGTAAAACAGAGATGACGACTCGAGTAAGAGCCGGGGCTTAGAGGGAAGCGAGAGGAGGAGGAAGCAGCGATGTATATAGAGAAGACTGAGTAGGTCTAAGCTAGAGTTACATTGATGTGGGGATTCGGTTTATATACAAAGAGAGCCTGAGAAAGTAAAGAATATAAAAGGTATAAACGCGTCATCGTAGAAACCCATGGAAGGGTATGGAATAAGAGATGATGTGTCGTGACGCGTAAGCGTAGAAGGTAGCGGAAGGCGGAGGAACAATGCTGACACATTGTCTTGACAAATCAATGATGAGTAAAAGAAAGATAAAAGGAAACACGTCGAGCAGGGCTCGAACAACTGACACGATAGTTCATAGATGAGTCAAGGATACGCATAGGTAAAGAGAAAAAGAGTACCACGAATCATAACATTACCCCCATATTAGGTTCTGAATCTCCGATGAAGGTCTACTTCAAAGACTGCGGTAATCAGCTCCTGGGGAACCGGTGATGTTGGCCCATGCCTCCGCACTGTAAGGGTCGTCCTCAACAAAGGTGTCCTCATGATCGGGGAACCTATTGTTGAAATGAGGGTTGAGGGAGTCATTGGGTGAATGACTACGACGATGATGGGTAGTACGACATGGGGAGCGGCGAGTAGCAGTGGAAGAGTGACAAGGGGGAACTCGACAAGGGGGAGGTTCACGAGGGGCGGCAGATCTGAGGGACGCATGTGAAGAACTGGACAATTGGGAAGAGGACAATGAGGGGGTTCGTGCACAGACACGAGGAGGGCCAGGGCAGCGCCATTGAGGATGACGAGGGGCCCAGACATGGCATAAGGGACATTGATAGAGGATGCATGAGGTATGCACATGTCCAAGGTGGTGGCACACGAAACACGAATCATAATAGCGAGGGTATCTGTGGTAGAGAGTGATGCGACCAGTTTCTTCAGTGTGAGCAACTTCTGCACGATCCATGGCGAGGATCTCCTCGGGATCTAAAGCGGAGGACGACGCGGATGGAGTGGAGGGGATATCTGACAGTCTCTGTCCTAGGGACAACTGTCGCAAGTAGTGATCTATCTCCTCGAAGAATTTGAGGGTATCTAGCTCGTGGAAGGTGACAACTAGGTGTTCCGTAAGATCCCTTTGGATGGATCTGAGGATGGTGGCGTAGAAGGAATTGTCGGCATCACCGGCATTGAGGCGAGTAGCGATGGCTGAGATACGAGTGATCTGGAGATAGGCGGAATAAAGAATGAAGATGGCGGAATCCGTGTCACAGTGAGCTGAGATGGCCAGCGCCATACAGGGGTTGTGGATGTGATGGTGGAGACAAGCCGAGACCTCATGCATAGCGTAGTCAGAGTGAAGGGTATTAGCATGGAGGGGGATGTTCACAGAGGTCACGGGAGGAGGCAACGTAGCGATAGAAGTAGGTGGGAGACCAGGCTCCCTAAGAGGCCAAAGAGAAGGGCCCCATCCAGCACACTGAGTAGGAGCATCTTCATTAATAATCAGAGTGCCCAGAGGCGTAGGTGGAGTGATGGACAATTCAGTGGAGATGGAGATGGAGGAGATATTGTTTTCGAAGGACATGGTGGTGGTTTAGTGATGAGATGAGGATGGGGGGGAAATGGAAGGATGGAGGTTCTTATACACCTTCAAGGCGGAGTTGGCATTTTTCAAGTCCCGTTCAGGGACCCAGGAGTCTTCTTCGGTGGAGTATCCTTTCCATCAGATCAGGAAGAAGCGGCGTCCAGCAGTTCCGTGATGTCAGATGATCTTTTCTATTTCGTATTCCTCCTCGCCGGCAATGAGGTCAGGTGGTGGAGCTGGAAAGTTCTGACCATGTACGTTGTTTTCATGATAGGGTGAATCTTCCAAGTTTTCAGGAGGCGGAGTTGGTATGTGATAGGGGATAGGACCTTCATGATGGTAAAAGGTCCTTTGTGTTTCGGGGCAAACTTGGGGTTGATAATTTGCCGTTTGAGGTTTCTGGCCTTGAGCCAGACTTTGTCTCCAAGGACGAAGGGAGAGAATTTTCGATGAGTACAAGTGGCCATGACTTGTCTGGCAAGTTCATGGGATGTGAGAGCTTCATCTCGAGCGACGGAGAGGGATTTTAGGTGGGATTCGATGGCGGGAAGGGTGGAGTCGGAGATTACCGAGGGAAGGGCACGGGGTTCATATCCCATCATGAGATAGAACGGAGATTGGTTGGTGATGGAATGAGGGTGGTGATTATGAGCGAATTTGGCATGAGAGATCTTTTTGGCCCAAGTACCGGGTTCATTTCCACAAAAGATCCATAGGTAGGTTTCGACTTCTTGGTTGACTCGTTCAGTTTCCCTGTCAGACTGGGGGTGGTAGGCGGTGGAAAGGGAAAGGTCATAGTTGAGGAGTTTTCCAAGCTCCTTGGTGAATGCAGAGGCGAATTGTGGTCCTCAATCAGAGATGACTTTGTCATAAAGTCCGAACTGAAGGTATACTTTGTGGAAAAAGAGGGCAGCAATCCCCTCGGCAGTGATAGATTTCTTGGTAGGGCAGAGAATTACCCCCTTAGTAAGCCCATGGTCAACCACGACCAATAGGGAATCGAAGCCAGAAGACACGGGAAGATCCGTAATCAGGTCACAAGAGACCTGCTGGAAGGGGCGAGAAGTGGAAGATTTGATCGGGGTGAGCGGCGGTATGGTGGGATGGGTGTTGGCTTTGTTTTGTTGACAGGTGGTGCAACCTTCAACATATTTTCGGACATAGGTGGCAAGTCCAGGCCACCAAAATTCAGCAGCAACGAGTTGGCGGGTTTTAAGATAACCAGGGTGTCCGGCAGTTTCATGATCATGGCAGTGTTGGAGGATGGAACGACGGAGTTTGTCATTGGCAGGGACGTACACCCTGCCCTGGTATGTGAGGATACCGGCATCCAATTGCCAGTCAGAGAGGCGGGAGCAGAACACAGGAGGGATATCCTCATTCATGGATTGGAGGGCTTGGAGGACAAGCGGATCTCTGGCGGAGGAGGATTGGACATGGTGATGGAGTGTGGCATCGATGGTATATACAAAGAGTGAGGGAGGAAGGAGGGTGACTCCTTCGTTGTCGAGATCAGAAGTGGGGAGATGATCAGGACGGTGGGAGAGAGCATTGGGTCCAGCAAGGAGTTTGCCAGGTACATGCATCATTTTTAAATCGAAATCCGAAAGATCTAGCAGCCAATGCGCTTGGTGTCAGTTCAGTGCTTGAGGTTTGTGGAAGTAGGTGAGGTTTTTGTGGTCGGTGAAGACCTGAACGGGAAAGGAGGAGCCTTGGAGGTAGTGGCACCAGGACTTTAGCGCATGGAGGACGGCGAGAAGCTCTCTGTCATAGATGTCGTAGTTCCGTTCGGCAGGGGAGAAGGATTGCGAGAGGTAGGAACAAGGGTGCCATTCTCCATTGGGATCGGTTTGGAGAAGGATACCTCCAGAGGCGAATTTGGAGGCGTCAGTGGCAATGGCGAAGGGGGTGGCAAGGTTAGGCATGTGGAGAACGGGTTTTGACAGGAAGAGATCCTTGAGGGTATTGAAGGATTCTTGGCAACAAGACGTCCATTGCCATTGGAGATTCTTCTTGGTGAGGTCGATGAGGGGTCGAGCAATGTTGGAGTAGTCAGGTATGAATCGCCTGTAGAAGTTAGCGAACCCGAGGAAAGAGCAGACGTCTTTGACTTTGGCAGGGGTAGGCCAAGAGGCAATACCATCTAATTTAACGGGATCCATGGTGAGTTGTCCAGGTTTGACGATCATACTGAGGTATTCAACTTTGGTGGTGGCGAAGTTGCATTTTTCAAGTTTGAGATGGAGGTCGAGTTCCATTATATGCTGTAGGACACATTTAGTACGTTCTTCGTGAGTCTTTTGTCAGGAGAGAAGATGAGAAGGTCATCCATGTAGATGACTAGCCATCCTTCAGCGATCATGTCGCGGAAGGAGTTGTTCATGAATCTCTGAAAGGTGGTGGGTGAGTTACAAAGACCGAAGAACATCATGGTGGGTTCAAAGAGGCCTTTGTGGGTGACAAAGGCAGCTTTCCATTGGTGTCCATCTTTGATCCAAACATTGTTGTATCCCCATCGCATGTTGAACTTGGTGAAGATCTTTGTGTCTTGAAGTTTATTGATGAGGTCGGAAATGAGAGGGAGAGGGTAGGTGTCACGAATGGTATGTTCATTGACATATTGGTAATCTTGACATGGGCGAAGGTTTCCATCCTTCTTCTTCACGAAGAAGAAGGGTGATGCTTGGAGAGAGTTTGAGGGGCGAATCTTTCTGGTGGAGAGGTTTCCGTTGAGGAAAGACTCAGTGGCAGTTCGTTCCTCAGGGAAGAGAGGATAGATTTTCCCGACTTTGGAAACAAAGGAATCATCGAGATTAATCTCATGATCATAGGGGCGTGATGGTGGTACGTGGTCCATGGCTTCCTTCGAGAAGACGGAGGCTGAAACGATCTCCATTGTTTCCTTGTCAATTTCCACCAGTTCCCCTATGTTTACCGTAGGAAGGGGGTAGTCTTTACTATCCAAAGCTTGGCACCAACATGTGCTTAAACTGTAGAACTAGGTGTGAGACCTGGTATGAGACCAATAAGTCTTTAAACTGTTGATTAGGTGAGAAGCCTCTCCGAGACCTTAGTATGTCTATTAAACTACTGTAATTCCGCCTCGAGTCCCCCTTCTAGTATGCCGATTACGCTGCTATTAGATACTCGATCCTCAGTCCCTCTATTCGATATGCTACTACGCTGTCACTAGATACTGTTCACCTTGTAGTACTCGCGTTTGCGCTCCGCTACTCATACCCCTTTCCTGTCTCACGGTCCATTGGTGGATCCTTATTGCGTTGCAGCTGCTGTGCGCTGGCGTAGTAACCCGTTGTCTCTTTTGATCCGCCTATTGGATCTATCTGCTGTGTTATCTATAAAACTGGTGATTGGATCTTGGTATTTACGTTCGGATCTTGATCGCGGCCACTTTGCCTGGATCTCGGCATCCTTGTAGATCTTGATCGATCATCTAGTTTCTTCTTTGATTTCGGACCTTGTTTCATACGATTGGATCTTAATCTTAGATCTTGATGCCCATCTCGATCGTCTAGTTTATATTAGTTTCCATTGCACTTGCGTCTTCCGCATGTTGGACAATTCTTCACTTCATTCACGATGTTCCCCTTTACCCATCGTGTACAGCCTTTACTGGCCCTTTACCTCACTTGCTTACGTCGTTTCCTTCCATCGTATTCCATGATATTCTATACCGGCCCTAAACCGGTTCATAGTCAGTATATATAGTTGTAGTCATATCACTTGTACGTCTTTATGCTTGAAATTCCCTTTTACTTGCTGCAATCCTTTGAGGGTTGTATCTGTAAGTCTTCGTTAGGGCTTTGTTATAAGTGACCGATATTTGGTCATTACAGAGGCGAAGTCGGAGTATTCGGGAGGAAGGGTAGTCTTGGGTTTGACCTTCTCCACAGCCATAGCAAGTTCGGTTGCCTGGGTAAGGTGGGTGATGACAGGGGATCCCATTGGAATGAACCGGTTCTGGCAGCGAATGATTCTGAAGATGCTGCGGCTGAGCTGGGCACGGTCAATGAACTGGTTTTCTTCTTCCCAGTTATTGTATTCGAAGAGTCGAGCATGGGTGATGGCATTGACATGGACATGGTGTGGTGGTTTTGGGGGTGATTTCCAAAAGTGACCATCATGTTGTTTGGTGTCAGCAACATGGTCAAGGTAGAGTTCTTTTGATTGGTCAAGGGATTTGTTGAAGGTGAGGGTTTGTTTGACCCAGTCAATGGTGGGGTTGACTTCCTTTAACCAGGGAAGTCCTAGGATGATGTTGTCCCGTCCCAGGGACATAACATGGAAGGATACTTTTCGGGCAATCCCTTTGATGTTTAGGAACAGAGTGGTGGTATAACGGATGGTTCCATTCTTGTTGAAAGAGTCGTCTGCATTTCGGGTGTGAATGGGTGTGGGAAGTTTCTGGATTGGAAGGTGGTTCTTCCGGACAAAGTTGTAGTCGATGCAGGAGATATCTGCACCACTATCGATGAGAGCACGGGTGTCAATGACTTTCATTGTGTGCGAGGGTATGATGATCTGAACTGGGATTTGCATGGCTTTAGTTACAGATGGTACGACTACAGCAGCGCATTTGAAAGGAGATGGGAGGACTTGTGTCGAGGGAGTCTCCTGTTCTAAAAATCCATAGGGGTGAAGGAGATTCGGTGGACCACTTCTTCATCATCGTCATCCTCGAAGTCCTCTAGCTTGGGAAGTTCTTCTTCCTTAACTTTCTTCACCTTTCTCTCAGTTCAGGCAAAGGTAGTACACGCAGTACTGGAGTGGCCGGGTTTTCGGCAGCGAAAGCAGAGTTTCTGCTCTATGCAGTGTTTTCTCTCTTCGGGGGTGAGCTTGGCGATACGAATGATGTCAACATCCATGGCGTCAGGATCCCTGGTGGGTTTCGGGATGGTGAAGGTATGGGTGGACTGATGAGTGGGTTTGGTATAGTATTTAGTGATTTCATCAGCACGTTCCCACTGAGTTTGAAAGTGAATCACTTTCTTGTACCAATCGTCGATGGTGGAAGGAACGGTGTCCATACCCATGATGCAGCGCATGAGGGAAGAGGGAATTCTGGCGGAGAAGTATCGGATGAGGATGTTAGGGTCAGTGATGTTGGCGATGGCGACGTGGTGTTGAAATTGGAAGATGTATTTCACGAGGGGGGGGTCATAGGTGTTGTCCTTCTTTTGGATGATGTGGGTGGTGGAAAGCCAGGAGACGGCGTTTCCAACGGTGTCATGGTGTTTGAACGCAGTTTCAAACTTGGTGATAAAGAAGGAGAAGGAGCCGGTAGAGATGGTCGACCCGGAGATAGTGTTTTGGTGGAAGGTGGAAGCCCAGGTAAGGGCAGATCCCTTGGTCATATAGGAGAGGGCGAAGGCGACTTTCTTCAACTCTTTGTCATAGATATCTTTGTTAATTGCGAGATAGAAGTGGATGGAGTCCAGCCAAGGCATGGTGTTTTCGTAGGATCTGTCATATGCTTTGGGAGCTCCGATGCGAAGTTCGGTTGGTTGGGACATGACTGAAGAGGGTGACCTGGAGGGGAAGAGGGAAGGGAGTTGGAATGAGGGGTGACGGATGACCGGAGTGGAAGATGGGGGAGTAGGCAACCTCGGTATAGAGAGTGAGGTGGAGAGCTGGTGGAAGAGACTGGCGGTCTCACATTGTTCTTCCTGGGATGGAAGCATAAGATCAGGAGCGAAGAAGGTTTCTGTTACGAACTAAGCCTAAACCGAAGAGATGCTGAAGGGGGAAGGCAAAGGAGTAAAGAAGCAACCGAAAAAGGAAGACTTGCAGATGATAAGACTGGTATGAAGGCGGGAATAAGAACCTCTTGCTTAGTCTATACCAGGGTTTGCGACCTGGCGATGGGATGATACCAACATTGACTCTTGCAATAGAAATGAGGGAGCTGAAACCAGCGATGTCTAAACCGGGAGGTAGTCCGCAGAGTAGGTCCCAAAGACGACTAGAATCAAACTAGTGATCCTAGCTGTCTAAGGACCGCTTATATAGAAGTACAACTAGGATACAGGGTAGGAGCCTAGACTATGACGTAGCTAGCTATGTATAGTAGGGCTGTGGGTTATGATGTCAGGGTCTGGAGCTATTAGTAAGAAAGTGATGTAGTATCATGTGAGAGATAAAGAGAGGTCACGTGAGACAAAGGTGGAAGAGATCAGGTGATGAAAAGATGAAAGCGATCACCTGATTGTGGTAAATGGAGGTCATGTGATGTGAAAAGTCACGTGATCAGAAAAAGAAAGGAAAGTAAGCGAAGAAGGTATAAAACTAGACCGTTTTATAACAGTTTCTTCTTCGTCTTTGGCCTTGGAGGTGGATTCCTCAGAGGGAGATTTGATGGGGGCGGGGGTTCGAGCAAGGCCCCAATGGGGGTCTGTTCACAAAGAAATGGCTGTGGTGAAAGGAGGCTTACAACGGTGGTAGCCTCTTCAAGAGAGCTTAGACCTTTTGTTACGCTTGGCCCAAGAGCGGACAAGCAGAACTCAGTAAAGCTAGGATGAAGGAGGTGACTCAACGATGGAGTCCGATGATTACTTCCACGAGGGGCTTCCAAGTGGTAGGACGACCAACAAG
This sequence comes from Boletus sensibilis, assembly GCA_038092655.1. NCBI lineage: Eukaryota > Fungi > Basidiomycota > Agaricomycetes > Boletales > Boletaceae > Boletus > Boletus sensibilis. Next base: position 12,735 of record JBBPQU010000838.1, read on the forward strand.
TACACGCTTGAAGGCGGAGACTTCCCTAGCAATCAGCCAAGGTGGTAAAACAGAGATGACGACTCGAGTAAGAGCTGGGGCTTAGAGGGAAGCGAGAGGAGGAGGAAGCAGCGATGTATATAGAGAAGACTGAGTAGGTCTAAGCTAGAGTTACATTGATATGGGGATTCGGTTTATATACAAAGAGAGCCTGAGAAAGTAAAGAATATAAAAGGTATAGATGCATCATCGTAGAAACCCATGGAAGGGTATGGAATAAGAGATGATGTGTCGTGACGCATAAGCGTAGAAGGTAGTGGAAGGCGGAGGAACAATGCTGACACATTGTCTTGACAAATCAATGATGAGTAAAAGAAAGATAAAAGGAAACGCGTTGAGCAGGGCTCGAACAACTGACACGATAGTTCATAGATGAGTCAAGGATACACATAGGTAAAGAGAAAAAGAGTACCGTGAATCATAACACTCTTCAGGCCAATGTTCGAGGGACATCCAGCTTCATTATCATCACCATAAGTACTTTCATTTTGAAACAAAATAATCAGTACTAATTCGCCATGCAAACAGTGTCGTAAATGCTCCATCTTCACTAGCTTTTTCATTTTCATTGCCATAGTCGCCCTGTTGTGTGCATCTGTTTTATTCTGGCTATTTTTCTTGCAGATCGGGACTCCGTCAATATATTGACCTTTTTGACTCCTTCGAACTGTTGAAAATTTACAATAATTGCTAACATATAAGAAGGCCCCCCCAGCGAGCCTGCCTGCCACTGCTAACAATCCAACATGTCTTTGTCAGCTCCTTCCAGATATGTCCAGCCTCCCTCACGTGTTCGCACAAAAGTTGTCATAAGCAAGGTGGCATGCGACATGCTCTTTGGTGAACGGTGTAGAGAGCATCCGCTCCCTACGGTTGTAGCCTTCTGTTTTCCCATTCTCCATCCCATCTGGTGGCCTTAGCTTTTAGTCCGCATGCTGAACACTCCTCCATTATCAATCCGCACTGCACCTGATCCGTATCCGTCAGTCCGCTCAGTCCGGTAAGTCAGTCCGTTGTCTGTGGTAAGTCTGGAACAGTCTGGAATCTGTTTCCCCTTCATCTACCTACTTTCCCTCTTATTGGACTCGGATAGTAAGACGGCAACTAGCACATCAAATACACTAGCATTACAGACATATCTCATCTCCGTACTATCTCATCTCCA
>JBBPQU010000839.1:0-13925 GCA_038092655.1 Boletus sensibilis
GGGTATGTGCATCGCCACTGCGACTCGCATTCCGCTGAGCAGTTTTGACTGGATCTCTTTGTCCAGGTTTAATCCAATAGCCCCCACATTGATGACGAAGGCACTGCAGGCCCTCCTTGCTTCGCATTTCGGATCTTTGGAAGCACATGAGAGGGTGGGCAAACAGCCTACTCGTGAAGTCATTGATATCATTGTAGAATCTTCCAATGGAGATATCCGAAGCGCGATCATGGCCCTTCAGTTTGCATGTGTTGTAGACCTCCCCACCGCATCGACGAAGTCGAAGGGCAAGGTGGCTCGCAAGAGGAACGTAGGCGGAACGAAGACGACGACGAGTGCCCGTGAGGTTTTGGAAGCCGTCACCAGACGCGAGCAAAGTCTAGTATTGTTTCATTTGATGGGCAAGATCTTATACAACAAACGTCAGAGTGGCGTTTTGGGCTCACGCAGCTGTCGCTGATAGCATACCTCTTATCCAGGTAAACTTGATCCTCCCGCAGCCCACCTATCAGCCAAGGATGCCGCGAAAGAGCGTGATCTGGATATGCAACTAACCGATCCGCCACCTCTGCCGGTGTGGCTTTCGCATCACGACCGGAAAGCGAGTCGAGTGTGCACAGAGGCAAGCTTTTGCCAAGAGCATTGGTATGACTCGCGACTCACTACTTTGCCACCGCGCAGACGCTAGCAGCGGACTCGCCCATCGACTCGTCTCTGCTTGGAATGTATACTCATCAAAACTACACCCAGTTTTGCACGGACATCGATCAGTGCGATGGTATCTGCGAAGGACTCAGTTGGGTTGACTGCATGGGCGGGGTGAGCCCCTCCCCTTTCGTCGTCGTTTATCCACGGCGCATGCTGATTAGACGTTCGGCTTTTCAGGTTCAGTCAGCAAATTCTCCATATGCGTTCCCTACGCTGACGCTTTCTACACTCCACTCGCTTCCAACGCCCGTACCGCGGAGCGGACAGAAAGTGTGCAAGCCTGCATGGTTCGACGTTCGTACCAGGGAGCTGGAAGCGTCGGACGCGGTCGGGGATGTCCTTGGGTGGCTCGGGAGAGGGGTGGCCGTCGGTGACGATACGGACGAAGAGGCGTCGTCGATCTCGGTGGGCAAGTGGACCCGCGCCAACGTTGCGATGGAGCTTGGTGGCTGGCTGCGTGCTCTCGATCGATGTAGCGGCGGTGCTGGACCAATGGGAAGCGGGCGACAAGGAGGGCCTCTTCACCCACAGCCTCCGCGGACGCATCGCCTTTTTTCGCACTTGCCGTGGAGTGTTGGGGCTGCTGGGGGCGATGCGCTGGGAGAGAACGAAGAGGGTGAGGGTGAGGGGATTGGGGATGGGGATGGGGATGTGAGATTGCCTGGTGGGATGCGAGGTGGAGGGGATGGGAAGGGATGGTTGGAGGAGGATGATATCGAGGATGTGGAGTGAACGAGATGAAGGGTATTGTGGAGTTGTCGGTACTTGCTATGTTCTAGTGGAGCGTTGGCGCAACCAAAAGCCTTGCGATGGCGCGAGAGCATATCCGAGCGGCCATATCCGGCCCGGATGTCAGAAACAAACTCGAAAGGACTCGGTTCAATGAGTACATTCAATAATGTCACCCGTTACGATACGCAGAGGACTCGCACAACAAATTCATCTCCTCAATGTTGCTCGGCGCTCACCACAACATGTTCGCGTAGCTTTCGGCGGCGCCAGCCTTCAAAGTCGTGACAAAATGAGCTTCGTCCAAGCAAGACCTCGATCGACCACCTCGGCCTCACACGATGAACCGCATGTGGCTAGATCCTGGCTACGTCGTGGAAGCAGCATTCGCGTATCTACGCTCTTCACCGCGTTGCTCGCGTTAGGCGCAGGTGCCACGGCACTCGGTCTGTGCGTGGCCCGTCACAAGTCAAGGTCCTGCACTAACGCACTCACATTTCGAACCCGAATCTCGGTCGGACATCCCTGCCCGTGCACGCAGCTACGACATTTACACCTCGTTCACGCTATGGCCGGTGGAGCTCCGTAAAGACTTGCGTGCTGGGATCAGAGCTAAAAACCAGGGTGATCATGCTCTGAGCGAGCGATTCCTTGCTCGGTGCGTGTTCGCGTTCTCGTTCTCGTTTCATTTCGTCTCTCCTTGGCACTACTACTTGTGTACTTACCCGTGCATGCACTGTGACACACAGCGCATTCCAAACCGCCTTGGCACTCCCGTTGTCGGTGCTCGGCTCCGACCCGTACCTCAAGCTGTCAGGCATCGCCGCTGTCTTGGCCGAAGTTGCCCCCGAACGACGAGCGAAAGAGGTGCTGCGAAGCGCGTGGGACAAAGGTGACGTCTCTAGCTCCACGTCTTCTGATTCCCCAGACGACGGCAGCGACTGGGCGGCGTACACGCTCACGAACGAGGAGCGCCTCCGCAGAGTCGCCGTCGCGTGTAAGCTCGCGGAACTGTGTACGAACGAGGACGGAGAGGAAGAGGAGAGGTGGCTCGTGTGGTCGGTCGAGGAGGTTATCCGGCTGGCCGGCGTCCGGACGAGAAACGGGGACTCTGCGGGCGGTACGGCACGCTCTGACGGTTCTTTGACGTCCGTCGTGCTCGCGGAGCTCGAGTTGCCGTTTTGGATGCGCAGAGTCGATCTCGGTGCACCGCTTGCCGCGCTCGGGTCGGTGTACGCACGCAAGGGAAACGTCGAGTGAGTCCTTTTTGCACGTTTACCCAGTGCCATGAATACCAGCGTACGACCTCGTCGAAAGGTATGCCATGCCACTTTATTTACAGGCCATATCGCTACTCGTCCCACCGAACACGAAGAACGTGAACGTTGAAGACCGTTGTGAGGGTACGTCTGCAAATCATCGACCTAATTCCTTCCCAGCCCAACCTGACGTCTATCCCGTAGCTGCACAACTCATGAACAACCTCTCGGAACTGATCATGCGACGGCCACCTTCGCCCGAAATTAGACACCAGGCAGAAGCCTGGGCACGTCAGGCTTACGGGTTGATTGAACACGTGCAGGAGACGCCCTTGCCTCGAAGGGGATGGTTCAGCTCTAGCAGCAGTGAACAGAGCAGAGAGGTCTGCGATCAGGTATTGGGCGTGGTCTTGTTCAATCTCGGCATGTTGCGGGAGGTGAGGGTTTTCGCTTATCGTCTCGAGGAAAAAGGCTTGAATGAAGCTTCTGTTCCGACCGTGGTAGATGGACGAAGACCGGGCGACCGCGCGTTCCTTGTACGAGCAGAGTCTAAAGCAGTGCGAAAGAGTCGGGATGAAGGAAGGGGTCATGCAAACCAAGCAAGCTTTGAGGAGAGTCGGTCGTGCTGGGCAAAACTCGGTGTAGTTCTTGCCGTGCGATTCCTCGCAAGCGATCGACACAGTGTATGACCCTTGTGTTTATCGCATCTTTGAATTATCACTCTCAAGTCGATGTGGTTGCACGCCGAGTCGAATGGGCTTGACGCATCAGATGTGGGAGGTACGTACATCGTGGATTTTTTTAAACCTTCTCCCCTCGTGAGACGCCCCACAGTTGGGGGGCATGGATTGACACGCACCGTTTTCGCACTACTGGTAGATCTAGGACTGCCCCTTCGCCATCAACGTCATCCCAACCCCCTGCAGATTGCTGGAAACACTTGGTCGCTATCATCCGAGGAGACCTACGGCGCTGTGTCTCTTCCGATTCGAGTAGAGAGTTTTGTGTGAGACTGTTTATCCCACATCCCCAGGTCCTCAGGACTACTACCCCCACTGTGACAACCTGATCGCTTTTGCCTACCTATTATTTCCCGCAAGTCAGTCCAACGACGGTGCTCCAAATGACGACCCCGATGACGGAGCCGAGAAACAAGCGCTTGTGTGTACAAGAATGATTCAAGTGGCCAAGTCGTGATACGAGAACTCGCAGACGTGAGTCTTAGAGTGTACTCTGATGGCTGTCGCTGCGGCGAAAGACTAACGGTAGGAGTTGAAGCGTGGTTGGGACCATCCGTCGGTGTGGACTCTTATGCACACAGGAATCAGGAGTGGGGAGTGCATATCGCGGCGTGTGCTGAGAGTTGTCTCATGCCACGCGCCACGATTGCAAGGCATATGTAGGTCGATGTGGCTTCATTTCTTGGGCACGAACCTTTTATGCAAGATGCCAGCAAAAGGCCTGGTACGTGGGCCCGGGCGTGGTCATCGTGCAGATCAGATAAAGGGCATCTGGATCACTAACGACATGCAATTGAGCCAAACTAGAGGCCATCAAATATGTCCGAGTTTGTAGTACCCTGTCATCATTCCAAAGTTGTTAAGTTCCGAGTTCTTATAGCTGCTTATGCCAAAGAGTCTGGAATGTCGTAAGCTTCCTTTGTCGGAAACTCCCTTTATGTGTTGTTTACGCGAAGGTGGTGAATGCGAGCCCGATTGCACATCCCATTGGCTGTCTACTTGCTAAAAATACACTAGACGACCGACCGCGTCTGTTTCACGCACGCAGCCCTTTTTTGCTTAGTGAAGATGTTATTCATAAGGATTTGTGCCGCAGCGAGGAAGCATTGTACGTTTTTGCCAAAGCTTCCATGTTCGAGTCCTGCCTAACGCCACTTGGAAGTCGGGGAAGTCATGCTACATCTGCAAGTTCAATGAGGTACATAGTACAGTACACTTTTATCTGCTGCGCTCAATGCTCTGATATCTAATCTTTTCGATTGTTCTTCAAGTTGATCCTCACTAAGATGTTGTGATCGTGCCATTGGGAATCTCAACATGAATAAAGATACTTATAGCCAACATCCTAAAGCAGCGATGCCCGAGTTCTTCCACCAATTAGAAGGCCTCATCCCACGACTGTGAGGCATCCGTAACAGCCGGTGACTCATAAAACCTGAGCGTTCATTTCAGCTGTGGTGCAGATGAGGCGAATTAAATTCGCTCGACTTCGAGGTCAGTTCGGTTCACCTCAGATAGATGCCGGAACCGTACCTCGGGTACTTATTCGGGTCATTACAATCCGTCACTATACTAGCAAGATACCTTGGTCCATTCAATTTGGCCAACATGTCGGATATGGCCAGAATTATCAAAACTTATCCAGCTCGTGATAAGAGCTCATGGTGAGAAACACGCAGCCAATCAAAGCTCTCGCTTCAGCGGGATAAGAGTCGTTTCTTGTCTGCAGATTTGAATGAATTTTGCTTTACAGGCATCAACAGTTGCCGAGATTGAAGTTCTACTCGTTTGCGACAATTGCTGAGTTTGAACGTTCAGAATTACAGCGTTAGGTCACTCACTATGTATATAGCGATCGATCGCTGTGGTGTAGCCTCCCCCCACCTCTGACGACGCGACACCATGATCCCAGTCGGAAAGCTGTTGCTCGCTGCGTTTGCCTCTGTGACCGCCTTTGTATTCTGGAAGCTCTTCCAGTTTACGTACCGTGTATCCACGTCCCCCATACGTCACCTACGCGGTCCCAAAGGAACAAGCTGGATTTATGGAAATATACGAGACATTCAGAATGCTGTGTGTCCCCTCTTCGTGGTGTCTGTCATGATAGACTTGGACTTGACTAACCCTATCGTTCTCGCTCACTTCTAGGAGAACACCGTGCTCCATGAAGAATGGGTGAAACAGTACGGCAGCACGCTGACATACAAGGGTATCTTCTGCGTACGCTGCTGGTGTTCCAAGGTCTCATCCGCGGTACTGAACGCAGTGGTCCTCTAGATCAACCGGCTGTTCACCATGGACAGACGGGCCGTCAATCATGTCCTCACCCACAGCAGTGACTACCAAAAGCCCTCCCAGCTCAGGTACGGCTTATCCCGGATCGTTGGAGAAGGTGGGTTATTTCCTCGCGTAGTTTTCGTTGCACACGTTTACTGAGGTCTGTAGGTCTCCTTGTCGTCGAAGGTGCTCAGCATCGCCAGCAGGTTGGCATCCATTTTATTCTGTCTTTGTTGACGCTCACGAATCCCTGGTCTAAACAGAGACGCATCATGGTGATTAAATACTTACAGACATACACTATTCATGTGATTTAATCGACATTTAGAACCCTGCATTCGGCCCGGCACAAATTCGGGTGCTTTCCGACATCTTCGTCGCAAAAGCTGTCCGAGTGTGTTACCTCTTATTCCTTTCCACGTAGATCACTCACCGAGCCAATACAGCTTCGTGATGTTTGGTCGTCTGAGATTGCCAAAGATCCCGCCGGAACTACCACTGGCGCCCGTCTCGATGTCATGCCATGGCTGAGTAGAGTGGCACTTGACGTCATTGGTCTCGCAGGTATTGACACTTATCTCTCGATCTGCGGTCAAACAGACGCCACTGACCGCTGTTAGGTTTCAACTACAACTTTGATGCCCTCAACGCGAACGAGAAACCAAACGAACTGAACGAGGCTTTTGCGACTATAGCCGCGGCGGGTCAGAAACTGAGTATCCTCCCCACATTGCAAGCACGGTTCCCACCTTTGCGGCTCATCGTCAGTACCATGAACATACTTTTCGTGCTACGAGTCCGCGTTTATCTTCTGTGACAGCCTAGCGATGCAGCACGCAGAGTCAGGGTTGCACAACGCACGATGGAACGCATCGGCAAAGAACTGCTAGCAGATGCCAAAGCGACCGCTCGGGCGAGTGCGACAGAAAAAGGCGACATCGAAAAGAACAGCTTGAATGGTCGGGACTTATTGTCGCTGCTGGTCAAGGCGAACATGGCGACTGACATCCCTGAGAGTCAGAGGTTGTCTGACGAAGATGTGTTGGCACGTGCGTTTCCCCATATCCGCGGTTGGAGTATCAAGGCTGATGTGTTCTTCCGCAGAGGTCCCCACGTTCTTGGTCGCTGGTCATGAAACTACAAGGTATGGTACCACATTTTCTTGAAACATTCAGGGACTTGACGACGACGGTGCAATAGCACGGCGACTGGCTGGGCACTCTATGCATTGACGAAGGCACCTGGAGTTCAGACCAAGCTCCGGGAAGAACTCCTTTCTGTTGACACGGAAACTCCATCGATGGACGAGCTCATGGCGCTCCCTTACCTTGACGCGGTTGTGAGAGAGACCCTCCGTGTGCACTCGCCCGTTCCAGGCACCGTGCGGGTCGCGATGAAGGACGACGTGTTGCCCGTCGAGAAGCCATTCACGGACAAAAATGGCGTCGTGCGCGACTCTATCAGGTACGCTGTGTGTCTCATTGTGAATTCGAGGTGTATGCTTACCCTCCCGCACAGCATCAGCAAAGGCGACTCGATCTTTATCTCCATCCAGGCGATCAACCGGTCGCAGGAGTTGTGGGGACCTGATGCGCACGAGTTCAAGTACGTCGCTTTTCTTCTGTGTGGCTTACCTCGTTCACTCACGTCCCTTCACCGACTGTAGGCCAGAAAGGTGGGAAAACACTCCGGAGGCCGTCTCGCAGATTCCAGGCCTGTGGGGTCACCTAATGTCCTTCCTCGGCGGCCCCAGAGCATGCATCGGATACCGGTTCTCCCTTGTCGAGTAAGTCCAACTCTCACCCCGTGTGTGGGTTGGTCTGGCACTGAAGTCGAACACAGACTGAAAGTGTTCCTCTTCACACTCGTACGCGAGTTCGAATTCGAGCTTGCCGTGCCTGCCAGCGAGATCTGCTCGAAGATTTCGACCGTGCAGCAGCCTCTTTTGCGCAGCGATCCAAAGAGCAGGCCTCAGCTCCCGTTGTTGCTCAAGCCATACAAGCGGATGTGAGGTCTACTTAGATGTTGGGATTCAAAAGGCATACAATTTACCTACGCTCGATTGGTCACATAAGCACAACCTTACACGGCCGTTCGTATCTGGGGCCAATACTAGATGTTACCTAGAGTTCGTGTTTTTTTGGAGGACAGACTATAACTCACCAAGCACAATAAAATTTCGATATGATTTTTACACACGGGGGTAGCGTGGGGTCCTAGCTATAAGTGTATACAACTTTTTTGTTCAAGAATGAACACGTCGAGGCACCGGAGAGTTGCCGCGAGAGCATGTTGGCTTGTACCTAGTGTTCGTGCTTTTTTTTGTGGTGTGTCACGACTGGTCACACAATGCCGGAATGCCGGAAACAACTCCGCATGCTGAGCGCTGAGCATCGAGGTCACTGCAGCTCGGCATTGCCGCATTGGGTGCCCGAGAAAAACAGGAGGGCTGGATATGTGACTTGTAAGTAGGACAGAATGTACAAAAAAATAGAAGTCGTTATAAATAAAAATAAGCAAATTCTCAAAAAAAAAGATGGACATAAGTGAGTGTAGTTAGCTCGCGAAAAAGAGGCATGACGGAGGGCCTCGAGTTTGTGGAAAGCGTGGGTCCAGAGTCTGACATGATATTATACTTTGTCGGGATGAGCGTCGGTGGTGCCAGTGTCACGACACATTCATTTAAACACTCGCATATCATTGTTGATCGTACAGCACTGAGACTCGGCACGACGGAGGCTAAAATCATGCTTTCCGTTTCTGGTAGCAGTCACTCCTATGTCACACATAGTTGCATTTCTCACTTTATGGCTCATCCGGAAAATTTTTTGGTAGTATCCTGGAAGTGTTTTTCATCACCTTCTAGCTCACAGTGATGTACAGTTGGGCTTCCCAAGTCCAGTGTGTAGAGTTTTGTGATAAATTGCTGCCTTGAGCAGCATAAATTTCATTCTCGTACATTGAGTTGAATAGAATTTCTCAAGAAAATTACATGACCCCATTCGTGACACTCCCTGTAACTTAAGTCTGAAGTTTCGAGGTTTTCCGAGCTGAATTGTGTGTGCTAGAGTCGAAATATGAACTCTAGGTGCACACGACCTCGTGGGGCTCTCCATGCCGATCTCGGGCGCAAGCGCCGATTCCTTATCTCCCTTTGCATGTTATTTCCTTGCTTCGCCTATGATATATGACCCTTCCCAGCTACTTTTCCACTCATTATTCAATTCCTTAATCTGCCTTTCTTTGTCTTTCTTTTTGTCTTCTAACAAATAGCCGACGAGGTATTTACTGGTAGTCGGCCTATGATAGAAATATATATATATGCAACAACCAAACAATTGAACATATTTGTCTGACATGTTCGCAAGTCATTTGGTTCGACGACGCATAGCAAAAAGGGAAATTACATACTACTTGGAGCCACTCGGGGCTCCCTACCCGTTTTCCGTCACTTACTTTGATGGCGTACTCCAAACGACGACCCCCATCTCAGGTACGACGACGCCCACGACGAAGCTAAGAAACACACATTGCTTGTACAACGACGATACAAGTGGCGTACACGGAATTTTGATACAAGAACTCACAGACGTGCGCCTGCGATGTCGCACGAAATCGGATTCGTCACAGACAGTTTGCTACATCTCACAACCATCTCTGACCTCGTTACTCCTCGACGACTTTGGCGATTTCGTACAGGTATGACCCGAACACCTTTGTCTACAACGGGAGGAGCACAAAGCGACAACTCAGTACCAATCCATTTATGGACGGCAACGATTGAACTTACCCCCTTGACATAATTCTCGATGTCCAACTTCTCGCTCAAGGAACTAGATGGGTGGGGTATCACGAGCACATCAGCATATAATTCCGTTGGCATGATTTGCGCAATGAGGGAGCTTACTGAGCACCGTCATCTGATCTACCCATAGGCAACAACAGCACGTTCTTCTTCAGTTGTTCCTCAAGGAGGAGCGCCAGGGGAATAGTGCCTCCCTCACGCGTATATTCAGGGGCGAGTGCATAGACGGTCTGGAAAGTTGGTGGTTAAAATCCAAGTAGTCTGCCAAATATATACGACACGGAAACATGCGATGACGACACCAACCTGAGTAGCGGCATCTGCAGCCTTGAAGTTCCAATCATCCTTATTACCCACCCAAGGAAGGGCTCCTGCTCCGAAGTTCACCTTTATCGAGTTCCGTGAGCCTAGCTTGTCGAATTCGTCGTAGAGGAAGTCCTTGACGAGACCTGTGACGATTTCAGGGGTAAGTGGTTTCACAAGGCTGTCGGACACGGTGCAAATGCAGTCAGTGCCAATTTCGACGTCGAAATAGTGTATAAGGAAACACTATCTAGTCAGGGAATGGATTGCACCGCACCGAATACTGAACCGCGCAGTGAGCTGGCGGGGAATGATGCTCCCCTGTCGTCCTCCATCGATGCCATGGATAGAGAGTGAGGGATAACGCATCCGTCCCATCAATAATTTAGCCGGATCCTGGGACAACTCGACCTAGCCAACGTCAATTAGTTGAGCGCAAGTGCAAGCCATTGAAATAGTGCACGTACATGAATACCTGTATCATGCACGAGATCATCGACTGTGTAGTCAAAGTTCCTGTACTCCTGTCTGGGATATTCCAGTCATAGTTATTGATCTGAAAGCCAAGGCAAGAACAACGGCGTACTCACCTTTCTTCCTCGGTTGGCGGAGGGACCATTTCCTCGATGCCTGGGACGGTGATCACACCGTTCGTGTCTACGAGTTTTCCAAGCAGCCGGATTAGATCCGTCATAGGTTCATGAACCATCCGCCCGTATATGCCCGAATGGAGGTCGTCTTTTGCGCCGGCAATCTCGATGCTGAAGGTAGCCATACCTCGGACACCATAGGTAAGTGCGGGGCGACGGGTCGCGAGCCAATAGTTGTCCGTCTGTTTGCGAGCAAAAGGTCAGCAATCATGACAATGGGGATCACCAGTTTTTGGTCAGATACTCACGATGCAAACACAGTCGATGCCAGAAAAGAACCCAGCAGGTTTCTGCACCTCTTCCTTGATCCAAGATTCAAGTCCGGTGCTTCCTTGCTCTTCCATGCCTTCGAACAAAAACCGAATGTTGACGGGGAGCTTAGGTGCGTCAGGTCCGTTATGCGCTTGGAGGACATTGAGCCATCCCGTGACAGGACCTTTATCGTCCGTTGACCCACGGCCCACGAGCTTGACCGACGGTAAATCTATCGGAATCGGCGTGAGAACAAACGGATCGGGCGCGTCGGGGTTGTGCTCTCTCCAACCATCCGGATCAGCCTGCAGTCTCAATGAGTTCGAACATCTGGCCTAATCTCGTGCACCCAATAAGTTGACAAGAAATGCGTACAGGCTGAACATCGTAATGCCCATAAACGAGCACTGTCTTAGTGTTTTCGGTGCCGGTATCAAGGCGTCCGGTGACGAGCGGAGGAAGATGAAGGTCTGGGTTGGTCGGAAGCTCCACGAGCTGTGCGTTGGCAACCCCAACTTCTTGAAGTCGGTCCCGCAACCAGATCCCCATGCGCCGAACTTCCGATCGGGGATATAAACCATCGCTTACGCTAGTGATTGTTGACCGAGGATGTGAGCAATGCGAGATCAGTGTAGAGGGGAGAGAAAATCACCTTGGGATGGCCACGGCGGCGGCGAGACGAGTGATGAAGTCTGCAGTATGATCATCCACGAATTTGAAGAATTTGTCTTGGTCAGTTGTCATGGTTGCGCTCTGAATCTGTGAGGATTGTACTAGACGTGAAGAAGGTCAGAAGAGATGGTATTGAGGATGGAAAGGTAAGCGATGACTCTAGGTACTTATACCCTCTCTCCCCTCTCCATGAAGGAAGTACTTCGGTAGCACATTGACACGTTTGATGGAATCATGGAAAGAACGCGATTCTGGAAGGTCTAGCCGAAATCCAAGCTTCCATTCCTTGCGCGATCAGCGTTAGCTTTTGCCACCATCACAATGCAGGCGGAAGCGAACTGTGAAGGGCTGTCACCCAGCCTCCGGCAACACGAGAACACCGGGTGCAATCTGAAGTTACGAAGTTGTGGCCTCGTTCCCATGTTAACCGATCTCTTCTAGACCAGGGGAAGCACTGCGTAAGCTGTGGCAGACTGCACCGGAGGTTTGAGGAGGGAAATCCTATGCCTGTGCACCGCGCGAGCAACGGAGATTGAAGGTGAGGCGTTCAAGTGGACTGCATGGTTAGTATAGAATGTGTGAGGGATGAAATAGTATGTAGCATATTAGGATCGTCGAGTCAATCATGTATCACGGATGGTAGAGTCATCTCTGCGATGTGACTTGATGATACTCACTGGCCAGCCCAAACACACTGAGGCACGATCATCCCAATCGTGGCGGTGATCAGTAATGTCCGTACCCCGTCCCTGACCGGAACCGGGGAATCGAGCGGACCGGTTGACAGACGTAACAGTACCGATAAGATCACCATTCAAATTTACATGAACAAAGCAATATCTCGCAAAAGGAATGGCCGTCTCAGATCGAGAACCCGGTGCAGCATGTGCCAGCCTCCAGGCAATAATGCGGGGAAACGTGCGCAGCCTGTACTGAAGGGGATACCAAGGTTCAACGGTGACCCGAGCGCACCGTATCTTGACAACATTCTGCGTCAGAGAAGACGTCAAAGTTGAGCTGGGGCATGCCTCGTTTTTCTCACTGCGTGGCCAGGGAATCTGACGAGGTTTCAATCCAGTTACCTACTTATGTACCGTTTGAGCCCGATGATCTGGAACCTTCTCCAGGTGGATTGGAGTGGAGCAGATTGTTGCACAAGTTGACCATATTGGACGCCCAACCTCTTCCCACGTTAGATTGACACATGCCCTGTGTATGTACACGGGTTGAAGTTGCTCGCAATAAGAATGGTGACCACATCAGATCGATAGTCCCCTTGTTCGCTTCCCCTCGATCTCCGCAACGCAGTGCTGGGTTCATCGCTCCGGAGAAGTACTGGCAGGGCAGGGCGGAAGGCTAAGCACAATCTCGGTAGTATGTAGTGTGTAGTAGCTTCCATCCACCTGTTCAAATGTGATCCATTCCCTTTGAGATGGTAGATACTCCATAACTCACTACGCTCAAGAAGGTCTAGCCCAACGCCCACCTTGGTGCAGCGACCCTCACGTTCATGCGTTCTCACTCCCTGGTTTCCTCAGGCTGTTACGCCCTGCGATCCCCTCCTTGGCCCGATCGAGTTCATTAGGGCTAGGTCAGTCAAGGGTCAACATTACTTCGAGGGTTTCCTACATATACACTCATCTTTGGGTCTCTTATGGAGTTCGAGTTCAAAGACTTCAAGGCATACCACCCCATCCGGGACAACTGATGTGTTAACACGATCATCGATTAATTAGCGTCGCAACGGCGGAGCGAATTGCCCATTAGCGACAATGTACCAGTGTTTTGAACGCACGTACCACATGTTGTTCCTTAGATTTGCCCGCACAACTTGTGACCTGCTGGCCTAGGATATGTTGATCTAAGTCGTGCGGAACATGTTAACGACTATCTATGGGTGACTAAGGTTAAGTAAATATCTGTAGTATCTTGCAAGACCTGGACTGGATGATACATTAGACTGCTCACGAAGTTGAAGGAAAACGTGTATCACATTATCTGGTAAGGTCATGGGAATAATGGGACTGATCAAACAGTGAAACGCATCGATACTAAGCCAAAATGGTCAAGCCCGTAACATAACCCGCGCGGAGCGTCCAGGAGCTCCACTGCGAACACACTTTACGAATCCTCGTCCGGTACCTCCTCCACCCGCGCAGACCGACTTCCAGGGCGCGAGGAATCAGGGGATTCATTTTCGACAACCTCTTCGATATAAGCACCACCGTTGCTAGCTAGCTTTTCCTCCGGAGTTGTCCCTGCTGGCGTCTTGCCTTTCTTCTTCTTACCACCCTTTTTCTTAGGAATATCCCACTCCCACAGTGGAATGAATGATTCAATCTGTGGTAGCATCGAGTCGTTAAACAACTCGGATCATGTGACATGAGATATGGTGCTCACCACGCCAACATCTGCAAAGAGTTTCGGGAATATCCAAATGCCTGGAGGCGCAACAACGATAGTGATCACGTAGAATATCAGTCTTACGATCGCCAGTCCAAAGAAGGCAGCAATGAGGCCGAGCATCCCC
>JBBPQU010000840.1:0-13922 GCA_038092655.1 Boletus sensibilis
ACAGTAGTATACCATAACTAGTAGATAGTTCACACATCGCTAGACACTACATAGTAGAACTCAGCTCTCTGAGTTTGAATATCACTCTTGATTCACAACAAGCATCATCTCAGTTAGCAATCAACCACCACAGGTAAGTACCAAGTGATCTGTGTAATGCCTGTTCTCTACAAATCACCGTCCCCACTCGGTCACCAGTCAATCCCCATTCTATCTCATAATAGGATATGAACCCCGTGCCCTCCCCTCGGTTCTAGCCGAGTCCTCTCTTCCTGCTGTGGAAGTCCGCTTGAAAACCCTAAATGCCACCTGCAGTGAAGCCCTTGCCTCCCATGAACTTGCCTGTCAAACCATGGCCACTCGCACCCATCAAAAGTTCACTCCCTTCCAGAATGGAGACAAGGTTTGGCTCAAAGCCCATAACCTGAAACACTCCGTTATCAATCCGAAATTTGCCCTGAAATGCGAAGGACCCTTCACCATCATGAAGGTCTTATCGCCGATCACCTACAAACTCCAACTCCCCGCTGCATGGAAGATCCACCCAGTCTTCCACACTTCTCTTCTCTCTTCTTATCGCAAGAACTCCATCCACGGACGGAACTTCCCAAAGCCTCCACCTGACCTGGTTGTAGGAAAGGAGGAATACAAAATCAACTGGATCTTACACCACCGCAGAACTCCCCGATCCCATTCCTTCCTGATCCGATGAAAGGAATATACTGCAGAGGATGACTCATGGGTTCCTGAATGGGATTTGGAAAATGCTAGCTCCACCTTGAAGGCATATAAGAAGCTACACCCCACCGTCTTTCCTCCCAACTGCTCTTAACCCTCAACCACTATGTCCATTAACCTCCGCACCCCTAGCTCGATCTCCACTGTATCCTCCATCGCTCCATCCACTCCACTCCAGAATGTCTCCCCCATTGAAGCCAACACCACCCTCAATGATTATCTTCGTCATCCTTTGTCACCTTCTCCTAGCCCTTGTGCGCCTTTCCCGTCTCCTTTTGACCTTGATGCTGGAAATACTCCTGCTCATACACCTGTGGATCTTACATCCAACCTGCACCTTGTTGAGCAATCTCCTCTTATTGCTCCAACTCCTCATACTCCGATTTCTCTTGCTACTAGCCCAGAACCTATCCTATCTGTAGATGTCCCACTCTTTGCCCAGTGTCTCCATGATGACCACCCCAATGGGGAGGAAATCACCCTCCTCGCACAACAACTGCGCAACCCATGCATCGCTACCCACCTGGACCACTATCTAGATGTAGGGTCCCCTCTCCATGCCCTCTATCAGGCCTTCCTCCGGAACGAGATCATTCTCGTTCACTTAGATTACCCTGTCTCCCATGCTGAGTAGGAGCTTGTCAACCACCTTGTCGTTGATGATGCTCGGGATGTACAAGCTCAATTATTCATCACTATGTATCAACTCGACATGCTCGAGTTCTTGGTTGACACTGACCATTATCTCCTCGACCTCGCATGCCGTACCCACCCCTTAATGGAAGACTTAGCCTTCCTTCACACTGCTCGGCAACAAGCCTCCGACCAGACCGCCGCACATGCCACTGCCCTTCAAGTGGGACATCACCTCCCCATTCCTCATCCATCCTCTCCTGAAGTCACACCGACTCCTCCCCCCTCAGAACTTGAATTCCTCCATGAGGAAACTATAGACCCCACATTCCTCAAATGCAAACCCAAGACTCCCTCCGCATCCTCCTCGCTGCTCGATAAGCCATCTCTCACAGCCCTAGAACAAGCCAAAGCCCGTACTTACGGCAGTAACCCACTCCCACCTTCTCACCCTCGTTACTCTCAGGCCTGCTTTCAATGCAGACACCTCGGTTATATGAAACGGGATTGCCCTGTTTACTCTTGCCCCTATTGTCAGCGCGTCACACCTGGCCACAACCAGGCATACTGCCCGTGTTTCTGTTGTTCCATTTGCCATCATATGGCCCCCAGCCACCACACTGATGTTTGCCCCTAGCACCCTAGACGTCAGAACTCCCAACCCTCCTCCTCGTCCTCCTCCTCTCATGGTTTCTTTCACTCCCACACATCCACCAACTCCCAAAGATCCCACCAGGCCCATCGCCCATCTCAACACTCTTGTCCACTCCCTGTCCCTGCACCTCGCGCAGATGACCCTTATGATGATGTCTATGTTGACAATGACCCCTATGACACAGAAGCCTGGGCCAACATCACGGGATCCCCTTAAGAGATGTCTTAGTGGCACTTTGACCATAATGAGGGGGTAATGTTACGATTCACTGGTTATTCTTTTCTTTTCTCACACTTAGCCTTGCACTGTATTCCTACGAGTCGCTCGTTCAACTCCCACCTTGTACATCTTTTCTCTCTCCAATCACATGACTTCCTCCAGTCGGCTATTGCCGTTTCACCACATGATTCCACAGTCATCATGCCTTGATGACGCCATCCTTATCTTTGTAATAATAGCTAACACATTGCTTCTTCATTGGCTCTCATTATCATATGACATGTCATCCACAATTCCCCTTCCACTTTTGGTACTTCATTCACATGGTCCGTGCTCTGGACTTCTACATATAAATACACAACTCCCACTGTAGTCAATCCTCAGCTTAGACTGTTATAATATGAATATTTTCAAACTTTTTGGACTTAGTCATTTTTCTTCATTCAACCCATCATTTTACTTTCAAAGTCACGTGACCAAATACGTGATCATAAGAAATCACATGACCAAGATCTAGACCTAATCACATGACATACCTCATGGTTTTAATCTCTGTTTACTTCTCACGCTGTCATTACTTCTATTCCACGACACACTTCTCTCATTTGTACATATTTAGTATTTCCTCTCACACACAGCTTGGTCTGTGTGCAATCCTGTAATGTATATAAACTAGACACATATGACTGGTATTCCCCAGTCTAATTCACTTGTTTACCACTGTGGTCATTGCCTGGACTTTTAGTCCTTGTAGGCTGGTGTTATTCAGAAAGGACCCACTCCCACCTGATTCGTTCAGCCAGTGTCCTTGTGTACTCTGCAAGATACATCCCGAGCCTTGTGGTCTGTCATTTGTGATAAGATCATAACATAGACCTCCCTTGTCTACCTTGTACTTTGTGCATAGCTGAGACAATCTACTCAGTCCTTGTCTCCTCTTGTCCCTCGTGCTCAGAACCCTTGACCCAGACTTGTCCGGTCCCTTGAACCCTCTGACGATCAGTGACACCATCACTAGATGAATAGATAGGGTCGCTCCATTCATCTGGTTCTGTCTCATTTGCAGAGCTGGCACCACTACCAGTGTTGCCTAATTGGAAGATGACAAGGTGTAGAATACTCTAGTTGTAGTCACTATATTAAAATGTAAGTACTGACCTGTAGAATACTCTAGTTGTAGTCACTAAAGTAAAAGGCTACAGTATGAAATTGTAAGTAGTCTATGATTATGTAATCAGATACTACAATATATGGAATAAGAATTCCAACACTCCCCCTCAAACACAAGAGGCTAAGACAATACCTGTAAATGTTTGCTCCAATGAGCAGAAGATAGAATCAAACAAAATATACCAGAAACTCAATAAGTGGAATGATTTCCGTGTCCGTATGAATCCGTAGGTGGTCCATGGTAGTTGTGTTGCACTGCACTCGTGCAATTGCCCAATATAGCAAGTCATGGTTTGGCTAATGTCCTCTTACTGTCCTAGTCGCGCAGTCAACCTCAATTGACTCCAGTGCCACCGTACACATGTTCCACACCTCAGGATCACTTCCTCAACATCTAAACTCCATATACAATGTGTCCAACACATCTGATTCACCTGATATGGCTGCGATGTGACCATATGACTCGGTGAGTCGATTTCTCCATTTTCATTTGACTGACTTTTCTAGATGTCGTCTGTTATGCTTGGCCTGAATATGGACAAGCAGAACTCAGTAAAAGCACAAGTGACGAAGTTGACTCAAGGTTGGAGTCCAAAGGTGACTTCCACAAGGGGCTTCCAAGTGGTGGTGGTGACCAACAAGTACACACTTGAAGGTGGAGACTTCCTTAGTGACAACTAAGGTGGTTTTCAAGGACAAGGATGACAACTTGAGTAAGAGCTGGGCTTAGGTGAGAGGTGAGAGGAGGGAAACAGCAATGTAATAGACAAGAACTAAGTAGGTCTAAGCTAAGTTACATTGATGTGGGAGTTCAGTTTATATATCGAGAGAGCCTGAGAAACCAAGGATAAAAAGAGAAGAATATATCATCATAGAAGCCCATAAAATGGTATGGAATAAAGTGACATGTCACAACACATAAGCATAGAAGGGAATGGAAAGTGATGGAATAATGCTGACATGTCATATGACTAAGCAGTGGTGAGATAATCAGAAGTAAAAGAGATGTGTACAACGGGGCTCGAACAGCTGATGCAATAGTTCATAGTAAAGTCAAGGAAAGACATAGTAAAGAGAAAAGAGTACTTGTGAATCATAACATTACCCCCCTACTAGATTCTGAATCTCTGATGAAGATTTGTTCAAATGCCACAGTAATCAGCACCTGGGGAACTGGTGATGTTGGCCCAAGTCTCTGTGCTGTAGGGGTCATCTTCAATGAAGGTATCCTCATGGTCAGGGAAGCGGTTGTTGAAATGAGGATCCAACAATACATTGGGGATGTACTGTGACAAGGGGGAGTGATGCGATGTGGAGAACGACAAGTGGTGGTAGAGGAGTGACGAAGAGGGGGTTCCCAATGAAGGGGAGATCTGAGGACTGCATGTGATGAGGAGCAGGACTGTGATGAAGAAGAGGAGGAAGTTCATGCACAGACACGAGGAGGTCCAGGACAATGCCATTGAGGGTGATAAGGGGCCCAAATGTGGCAGAGTGGGCATTGATAGAGGATGCATGATGTTTGTACATGTCCGAGATGGTAACAGATGAAGCAGGAATCATGATAGCATGGGTGTCTGTGGTAGAGGGTGATTTGCCCAGTCTCCTCAGCATGGGTAACCTCGGTGCGATCCATGGCAAGGATTTCCTCAGGATCTAAGGCAGAAGACGAAGCAGATGGAGTGGAGGGGTTTTCTGACAGTCTTTGTCCCAGGGACAACTGCTGCAAGTAGTGGTCGATCTTCTCAAAGAACTCTAACATATCCAATTCATGAAACATGATGACGAGATGTTCAGTAAGGTCCCTTTGAATGGACCTAAGGAGGGTAGCGTAGAAGGAGTTATCAGTGTTGCCAGCATCCAGATAGATGGAGATAGCAGAGATGCGGGTGATCTGGAGGTATGCGGAATATAGGGCGAATATGGTGGAGTCTGCGTCACAATGCGCAGAAATGGCTAAGGCCATGTGGGAGTTATGGATATGGTGATGAAGACGTTGGGCTACCTTGTTCATGGCGTAGTCAGAGCGAAGAGTGTTAGCATGAAGAGGGACATTCACGGAAGTTATGAGAGTGGGTAATGTAGCGATAGAGATAGGAGGGAGACCAGGTTCCCCAACAGGCCAAAGAGAAGGGCCCTATCCAGCACGCTGAGTAGGGATATCTTCATTGAGAATTGGAGAACTCAGAGGAGTGGGTGGAGTGATAGATGATTCAGTGGAGAGGAATGCAGCATAGGTTTCAATGGACATAGTGATGGTTTAGTGAGAAGATAAAGAAGAGGGGAAAACGGAGGGATGGAGCTTTTTGTATGCCTTCAAGGCGGAGTTGGCATTTTTCAAGTGCTGTTCAGGGACCCACGAGTCTTCTTCTGCAGAGTATCCCTTCCATCAGATCAGGAAGGAGTGGCATCCAGAAGTTCCACGGTGTTGGATGATCTTCTCAATTTCATATTCCTCTTTGCCGGCAATAAGGTCAGGTGGTGGAGCTGGAAAGTTCTGACCATGTACATTGTTTTCACAATAGGGTGATAAGAGGGTGACATGGAAGACAGGGTGAATCTTCCAAGTCTTTGGGAGGCGGAGTTGGTAAGTGATAGGGGAGAGAACTTTCGTGATGGTAAAGGGTCCCTCGCATTTCAGGACGAATTTGGGGTTGATAATCAGCCATTTGAGGTTTCTGGCCTCGAGCCAGACTTTGTCTCCTAGGACGAAGGGAGAGAATTTTCGATGAGTATGAGCAGCCATGGTTTGTCTGGTGAGTTTGTGGGATGCAAGAGCTTCATCTCAAGCAGTGGAGAGGGATTTTAGATGGGATTCGACAGCAGAAAGAGTGAAGTCGGAGATTACCAAGGGAAGGGCATAGGGTTCATATACCATCATGAGATAGAACAGAGATTGGTTGGTGATGGAGTGAGGGTGGTGATTATGAGCAAATTCAGCATGAGAGATCTTTTCAGCCCAGGAACCAGGTTCATTTCTGCAAAAGATCCTCAGGTAGGTTTCAATCTCCTGGTTGACTCATTCAGTTTCTCCATCAGATTGGGGATGATAGGCGGTGAAGAGGGAAAGGTTGTAGTTAAGGAGTTTTCCAAGCTCCTTGGTGAAGGCAGAGGCGAATTGTGGACCATAATCGGAGATGACTTTGTCATAGAATCTGAAGCGAAGATAGACTTTGTGGAAAAAGAGGGCAGCAATTCCCTCAGTAGTGATGGATTTCTTGGTAGGGCAGAGAATTACCCCCTTAGTAAGCCCATGGTCAACCACGACCAATAGACTATCAAATCCAGAAGACACAGGCAAATCCGTAATCAGGTCACAGGAGACCTGCTGGAAAGGGCGAGAGGTAGAAGATTTGATCAGGGTGAGTGGTGGTACAGTGGGATGTGTGTTGGTTTTGTTCTGTTGACAGGTGGCAAGTCCAGGCCACCAGAATTCAGCGGCAACGAGTTGGTGGGTTTTAAGATAACCAGGGTGGCCAGTGGTCTTGTGATTGTGGCAACGCTGAAGGATAGAACGACAGAGTTCATCATCGGCGGGCACATATACCCTACCCTTGTATGTGAGAATATTGGCATCCAATTGCCAGTCTAATAGGTAGAAATGGAATGCAGGAGGGATATCCTCATTCATGGATTGGAGGGCTTGAAGGACAAGTGGATCTCCAGCAGAGGATGATTGGACGCAATGGTGGAGTGTGGCATCAATGGTGCATACAAAGAGGGAAGGGGGAAGTAGAGTGACACCTTTGTTATCGAGGTCGGATGTGGGGAGGCAGTCAGGGTGGCGAGAGAGAGCATCAGGGCCGGCAAGTAGTCTTTTGGGTACATGAATCATCTTCAGATCAAAATCTGAAAGATCTAGAAACCAATGCACTTGGTGTTGGTTCAATGCTTGGGGTTTACAAAAGTAAGTGAGGTTTTTATGGTCAGTGAAAACCTGAATCAGAAAGAAGGAACCTTGAAGGTAGTGGCACCAAGATTTTAATGCGCAGAGGATGGTGAGGAGTTCCTGATCATAAATGTTGTAGTTCTGTTCAGCGGGGCAGAAGGATTGAGAGAGGTAGGAGCAGGGGTGCCATTCTCCATTAGAGTCGGTTTGGAGAAGGATACCTCTGGAGGCGAACTTGGAGGCATCAGTGGCAATGGCGAAGAGTGCAGCAAGGTTAGGCATATGGAGAATGGGTTTTGACAAGAAGAGGGACTTGAGAGTATCAAAGGATTCCTGGCAATGGGACATCCATTGCCACTGGAGATCCTTCTTGGTGAGGTCAATGAGGGGGCGTGCGACATTGGAATAGTCAGGGATGAATCACTGGTAGAAATTGGCGAAACCTAGAAAGGAACAGACATCTTTGACTCAGGTGGGAGTAGGTCACGAGGCAATGCCATCTAACTTGACAGAGTCCATGGCGAGTTGGCCAGGTTTGATGATCATGCCGAGGTACTTGACTTCCATGGTGGCAAAGTTGCATTTCTCAAGTTTGAGATGGAGATTGAGTTCCATCATGTGCTGAAGGACACATTTAGTGCGTTCCTCGTGAGTCTTTTCATCAGGAGAGAAGATGAGAAGGTCATCCACGCAGATGACTAACCATTCTTTGGCGATCATGTTGTGGAAGGAATCATCCATGAATCTTTGGAACGTGGCGGGTGAGTTGCAAAGACCGAAGAACATGACTGTAGGTTCGAAGAGGCCTTTGTGGGTAATGAAGGCAGCTTTCCATTGGTGTCCGTCTTTGATTCGGACATTGTTGTATCCCCATTGGACGTCAAACTTGGTGAAGACCTTTGTGTCTCGGAGTTTGTCGATGAGGTTGGAGATCAAAGGAAGGGGATAAGTGTCATGAACGGTATGTTTGTTGACATAGCGGTAGTCTTGACAGGGGTGAAGGTTTCCATCTTTCTTTTTGACGAAGAAGAAAGGCAATGCTTGGGAAGAGTTTGAGGAGCAAATCTTTCTGGTGGAAAGGTTTTCATCGAGGAAGGATTCAGTGGCGATGCGCTCATCAGGGGATAGAGGATAGATCTTTCTAATCTTGGGAATGAAAGAATTGTCGAGATTAATCTTGTGATCATAGGGGTGTGATGGGGGTACATGGTCTGTGGCTTCTTTCGAGAAGACAGAGGTGAAGTTGGAGTATTCAGGAGGAAGGGTGATCTTTGGTTTGGCCTTCTCAGTGGCCATGGCAAGTTTGGTCACTTGGGTAAGGCGAGTGATGACAGGAGATCCCATCAGGATGAAATGGTTCTGGCAGTGGATAATCCTAAAGATGCTGCAGTTGAGTCAAGCATGGTCAATGAACTGGTTTTCTTCTTCCCAGTCATTGTATTCGAAGAGTCAAGCATGGGTGATGGCATTGACATGGACATGGCAAGGTGATTTCGGAGGAGGTTTCCAGAAGTGACCATCGTGTTGTTTTGTATCTGTGACATGGTCAAGATAGAGGTCTTTCAATTCAAGGGATTCATCAAAGGTTAGGATCTGTTTGGCTCAGTTGATGGTGGGGTTGACTTCCTTTAGCCAAGAAAGTCTGAGGATGATGTTGTCCCATCCCAGGGACATAACATGGAAGAGTACCTTTCAGGTGATTCCTTCAATGTGCAGGAACAAGGTGGTGGTGAAACAGATAGTTCCGTTTTTATTGTATGAGTTGTCTGCGTTTTGGGCGCAAATGGGGGTGGCGAGTTTCTGGGTTGGAAGGCAGTTCTTCCGGATGAAGTCATAGTCAATGCAGAAGATATCTGCACCACTATCAATGAGAGCGCGGGTGTAGACAACTTTCATAGTGTGTGAGGGTACAATGATCTGAACTGGGATTTGCATAGCTTTAGTTACAGATGGTACAATTACAGTGGCACACTTGAGAGGGAATGGGAGGACTTGCATTGAGGAAGTCTCCCATTCTAAAAATCCATAAGAGTAAAAGAAATCCTGCGGACGGCTTCATTGTCATTGTCGTCTTCAATTTCTTCTAGCTTGGGAAGTTCTTCTTCCTTCACCTTTTTCACCTTTCTCTTGGTTTTGACAAAGGTTGTACATGCGGTGTTATGCTTGACCTGGGTAGGACCGAATGTAGCCCTTGATAGACAAAGGGAGGTCTAGGATATGAGGGATTCCTTGAATGCGTGAGCATTCACAAGGCGAAGTGAGTCATCCTGCAGTGGTTGTCCCAAGACGATGACAAAGAGACTGGATGTTGATACAACCAGGTCAAAGGTTCGAAGGGAGTTCATTGGGCATCGATACACAACAACAACAACAAAGGGAAACCAGACGCAGGAACCCTAAGGTATACCTGACCGG
The DNA here is from genome assembly GCA_038092655.1 of Boletus sensibilis. Classification (NCBI taxonomy): domain Eukaryota; kingdom Fungi; phylum Basidiomycota; class Agaricomycetes; order Boletales; family Boletaceae; genus Boletus; species Boletus sensibilis. The sequence continues at coordinate 9,720 of JBBPQU010000840.1, forward strand.
GTCAGAGGTTCAAAGAGACCAGATACAATCTGGGTCAAGGGTATGAGAGATGAGAGGCGAGGAGACACAAGGATCAAGTAGATTGTTGTAGATGCTAGGTAGACAAGGGAGGTCTAAACTAAGGATCTGTTCTATGAGAGTCGTGTATTTGTATGTAAGGGTCCAGTGCACGGACCATGAGAAAGAGATACCAAAGGTGGTAAGGGAATAGCAATGATGTGTCATATGAAAAATAGGAACCAATAAGAAGGTGATGCGTCAGTGATATTATAAAGAAAAGAAGATGGCGCAATCATGATGTCATGACTGCAGAGTCACGTGGGGAAATGGCAATAGCCAACTGGAAGAAGTTATGTGCTCAAAGGCAAAGAGAACGTACGAGGTGGGAGTCGAACAAGTGACTCGTAGTAATACAGCATATAGCTAGATGCATGAGAAAAGAAAATGATAACTGGTGAATCATAACATGCGGTACTGGAGTGGCCAGGTCTCCGGCAGTGGAAGCAGAGTTTCTGCTTGATGCAGCGTTTTCTCTCTTCCAGGGTGAGTTTGGTGATATGAATGACATCAACGTCCATGGCATCAGGATCCCTGGTGGGTTTCTGGGTGGTGAATGTATGGGTTGGTTGGCAAGTGGGTTTGATATAATAGTTAGCGATTTCATCAGCACATTCCCACTGAGTTTGAAAGTGGATTGCCTTCTTGTACCAATTATCTATGGTGGAGGGGATGGTGTCCATACCCATAACACGATGCATGAGGGAGGAGGGAATTCCAGCAGAAAAGTACTGGATGAGGATGTTGGGATCGGAGATCTTAGCGACAGCGATGTGGTGTTGGAATTGGGATATATATTTAACAAGGGGGGGTCGTAGGTGTTGTCCTTCTTTTGGACAATGCAGGTGGTGGAAAGCCAAGCTACAGCGTTGTAGAGATCGTATGATCCCTACGGTTATAAAGGCCTGTTCCACCACATTCCACACCACTCCTTTTCCATTCACAGCTAGTCTGTCGTGGTCCGACTACCTTCCGAAGTCCCTATCCGTCCGTCCGTTCATCTGGTAAGTCCGTCTGGGTCCGAAGTAAGTCTGGGTCAGTCCGGATGTCTCCTTGTTCACTCCGTTTGCACTATATCTGTTCCTACTGCATCTAGACCATCTCATTAGACCATTTAGCATGCGGCCCTTCATTTCCAATATCACTGACATATCCTGTACACTATGTACCTCACTTCCTGTCATTCTGGAGTAGTACGGACTATAAAGCCTGTAAGCTAGGAATACTGGAATCTAGTTACCTTCACGTTGGTTTCTCAAGTCCGTCCGTCGTCTCGTACTCCACTTGAGAACTACCGTTGTTCTCACTTCCTGTCTCATTTCTTCGCTCCTTCGGACTCCTGCTCATTCTCTTTGGACTCTTATGCATCCAGTTCCGGACCGACCAGACCAATCTCGTTTCAACACAAATTACTTTCGGATCTACTTTCTCTCGGGTTTGTACCTTTGGGCACCTCTCCTGATAACACTTCTCTTCATAGTAGGATCCTTTTGGACGATACTCGTGTCCCTTGACCATCCCTGCAAGTTCAGGACAGTTTCATTAGTCCTCCGAACCACTTAAGTTGTTCTACAACTGGAGCCCACCGCAAGGGATTCTCAGAAGTATTCAGGCGATGTCGTACTTACACCCAACCCTTCTTTTTTTCATTTGAAAAACTTCATAGACACAGCTTCGGAACCTGAAGAAGCAGCAGCTTCATTTCCGTTGACACAGCCCTGTCACTGACCGAACTATCAGGTTCCAGCTCTAGACCTGTATGACACTCAGGATAACTGCCAACACAAAGAAAAATTTCCTTAATCTATCCTTACTCCATCCAAAGCCAGAATCATTGACCCCTATGTCACTACAGAGCTTCTGCCTGTTCGGACATTGTCACCATCAACATCATCGCCTACCCTATATCCTCCATCGCTCAGCCCAGCCATCCGCTTACCATGCCTACTCTGATGCCAATCCGTGGCTCCGACAGAGCACCGAAATTTACCGGCCAAAACCCAGCATTACTACCGCGGTTTCTAGAGGATGTGGAGATCCTCGGAACCAACACCGGACTTGACGATGCCACCAAAATCAAGTATGCCATCCGGTATGCTGACCTAGACAAGGCCGAGCTTTGGGAACTATTAGATGAAGCAATTGCCAATCCACCGGATTGGGACGCGTTCATTGACGCCATCATCAAACAATATCCCGGATGCCAGCGAAGTGCCCGATATTGCTGCGCTGACCTACTATATCTCACAGAAGAGTCCCGATCATCACCCATGCGTAGCCAAGATGAGCTAGGAGATTACCATCGCAAGTTCCGGATCATCGCTACTACCCTTATTGCAGCCAGGAAGTTATCCGAGTTAGACCGGGACGCCCTCTTCCTCTTCGGACTTCCAGACGACCTCAAGCAATGAGTCCACCTCCGACTAACCATCCTAAAGCCATACCACCACCTGGAGGATCCGTACCCAATGTTGGATATCCTCGACTTGGCTAAGTTTCTGATAACCGGATCCGCACTTCGGACTACAGCATCTTCCTCCTCATCATTGCAGCGTACTCATGACTTTTCACATTGACGTTCCATAGCATCACCTGCCACACTACCGATTGTCATCAAGCAAGAGCCCATGTTTATCCAGACTCGGACGTGTCTGTTCTGCGATGGCGCCAGTCACCATACAGGGAACTGTCCCTCATTGGCAGAGTACCTACAGACAAGTAAGGCCAACATAGGCACGGACAGTTGAGTATATCTCCCAGACGGAGGTCGCATTCTGCGCCCTTCCGGATCCAGTTGTCTTTGTGACATTTTGGACCAAATCACATCAGAAAGCTCTGCCACTGCAGTTGCCACGTATACCAACGGTTATGTACCCGCCGCACTTCACCACCGGATTATTCACAGTATCATCTCTGGACACTGACGCTAATTTAGAAATGGATGCATCAGTCTTCATGACACCCATCGACAACATGGATAGTGACTTGGAACCATCACTCACGGATTCGGACTCAGAATGCAGCTCGGAGCCATTGCTAACGGATACAGATTTCCAGCCGTTCCTTGCTAAGGCTTGGGAACAATACCGAGCGGACAAGGAAGCCAAGCAGTCGAGGCAAGCTATGTCTTATGAAGTATCCCAACCTCCGACACTACCCATCCCGCTATCCATGCCACCTCCAACTGTCAGGGACATTCTGTCCACAGTTCGGACATCATCCAGATCCGTGTCACCACAGACCGGATCAGTCACTTCACTTCATTGTTGTAATATTCCACCTGCTGAATCCGACACTAACTCGCTATCTAGCCCAAGTCCGTCGATCCATGTGCTAACCGTCAGCGCATCCGAAGACGATAATGATAACGATGACTACAATACTCCTTTGTCGGACACTTGCAGTCCTGATACGGTAGTGTCACAACCCGTTCAGTCTGAACAGAGTACTTTCTCTTCTTGCTACCCATTTCTTCACTCCTCCATTCCATCTATTCTGTTCCGATCATTCTCCAACCCACACGTGCCATCGTCGCATCGTGCTATTGCCTTCGTTACCCCCCTTCCTTCTTCAACCCGCCTGCCATTGCATCGTGATCCGATTCATCGCATTACCTATCTGTCTATGATTGAGCCAGTCCACTCCGGCATGGATCCTCTCGAGGAGGATACCCATGCAGCCCCTGGTTCTGTGGAGATATCCAGCAATGATTCAGACTGATCGCCCTTTCTGTTCGCTGAGGTTTCCAACCTCCCCACCCTTTTATCCGAACATTTTTTGCTACCTTCCGATCTGCTGGACCATGCTGATAGTATCCCTTCCGTTGAGAGTATGCCATCACCTTCTCCCACCCCATTCCTCTTGCCCCCTATTCACCCCTCCACAATTCTGTCCATCCGTTCGTCTTCAGATTCATCCAATCCGGTCGTATCTCTTGACGTCCGGATTCATCATTTACACGATCCACCGGATCTTACTACTGACGGGATCCATGTTTACCCTCCCACCCCCATCATAGACGAGTATACGGATGACCAGGAGGTCATCATTACAAGTTCCCTAGGGGAGGTGGCTCGCTGCCACTCACCTGGTTCGCTTTACATGATTTCCGAAGCGGCAAACGACAGATATTGGTCGTACAGTCCA
>JBBPQU010000841.1:0-13918 GCA_038092655.1 Boletus sensibilis
TAATGTTTGTGGGGGTTTCGCTTGGATCGTCGTAGTTCGCGACTTTGTATTTCTCTGCCTGGCCGATCGCCCCATCAAGATTGTCATTCAGCCACTGTTTGGCCTTGGGGAAGAACCTGTTCAGCTTCGGTCGAGTATCGTTGAGGCAGTCTGCAAGGGTATCGAGTACAGTCGAACGGGAACCACACTCCAAGGCCTACCCTTTATTTTGTCAATCTGGTCATGAAATGTCCTGCGGAAGCCAGCTGCTGTGTTCTTGATATCGTCCCAATTGAAAAGATATGCGAGCCAATGAAATGCCTTCTTGATGGTGCTACCTAAGGATATGAACCAGTTTGCAATTATGTCGAATCCCTATGATACAAAATTTCCAGTGAACTGTAGAGAGCTTCGTGCAGTGAATATCCACATACCTGCTCCACAAAGTGCACCACTCCATTCCATACCCTCCCGATCGATTCACCCAAATTACGTACAGTGACTTGCACTGCCAAGCCGACATCAGGGGCTGCATCGAATCTTCCACTAGTATTTGAGTTGATATCTACTTCGTCGACACTAAGTTCATGGAGCGACGACGCCCTCCAAAGGTCGCCCCAAGAATAGTTAACTTCTGCTTGGTCACTGAGAAAGCTCTCTTCAACGATTCTTTTTGCGACGGTGAGTAGAAATCCACTAACGAGATCTTTCCCCTTAGGACATTGACTGTTCCGTCAGAAGGCTGGGGAGGATTGCAATTGGTGCACCTCGGCTGAGCGAAGATGCGGCCGAAGTGAGGTTGTGATACGTGGCGAGACCTGCTAATCTCTGGCAACGTATAGGGGTAAATATACTTCTTACCCAAGTCTTCCCCCGTCGCACTCGCGGCCATGCAATTGCAGTCTTGGGGTGTGAACTTCCTTCCCACTTCGTTGAGACGTTTGACCAGATGTCCCAGATCACGACTTGACACACCCTCGAACAAGTAGTGGTCGGTAGTCGGATCCCTAGCATTGGCCAGCTCACGCTGGGTAATGTCTCTGAATTTCTTCATAATACTCCCGGTAGGCACCACATCGACACGGTGCTCAGAGTGCATGCCCTCCGCCCATACAGTGAGTGAAGGGCATCCAAGATATTTATGTGCGGGGATTGTGATGGATACATCTCCATAGTGATTGGTGTTTGTGCGGAACTGAAGGTCGGGGCCGACCGTCGTCACCACTCTGATAGATTATGTTAGAATCAGAAAGAACGCCAACGTAAACCGGAACATATACCCGTTTATCTCGATTTCACAATAATCCGGTGAGTCTACTTTGACCTCGAGATCTGCGGAATGTCACTTAGTCTCGAGCATACTAGGCGATTCAAGTTTGCATACTAGGGGCTCTTGCATCGTCCTTGTACACTGTGATCAGCACGTAGTACACGCGGTACGTCACAACATGCACATCTTGTGGGTTTTCCCGCGAAACTACTGGCCTAAGGTGGGAGGAGCTCCATGCGGTGGAAACAGGATCTTGCCAGAGGACCGCAAGAGGATGGTTGCCTTTGGGGCGAACGACGAGGAATGCGGGACCAGAACCATGGCCCGCGAGATCGAACGCGAGCGCATCCTTGTAAATAACTGTGGGACTACACCAGCTGGGAACTGCTATGTCCCCATTCGGAAGGTGTTCGATCGGATCAGTCTTGTTCGAAGAGGGAGTAGATTGGGTGTGCCATAGTTTCCCGGAATCATCTACTGCGAATAAATCTGACACCAGATTGTTACAAAGTTGAGACGGTGGAAGTCGAGTTGATTACCCACCGATCCATTCAACCGCATTCTTTTGTGCGTCGAGACCTCTTCTATACATCGCGCGCAACAAATCACACTTCAACAAAGGTCCAAAGGGTTGTACATATTTGAAGCCGCCGTTTCCATCAGCCTTGAAGTAAGTAGGCTTCTTCTCGCTGTCTATGGCAAAAAGAAGCGGAGAAGTGCCCAAGCTGACGTTTGGCATAGCGTGCGTTACAGACGTGTATTTCCCTACACTTATCCGGCGCTGAGCCAGGGAGGTCGTGTCAGCCAACTTTGCTTCACGTTTTTATGATGTAACGCACCGTCGAGACCCCATCTGCGGAGCATATATCTACACTGTCTGAGATATATGGGGGATCATCCAGATGTACGGTGCCGCTGATAATGTATCCCCAAGTTGCGAGTGAACCTACGTTAGCCCGTGCAAAGGCTGGGCCAACATCAAAATCCGCTACGGTGTCATCAAGCAATGACAATGGTTTCAACTCGCTACCAGGCTTTTCTGGTTCGAGGACAAGGATTTGGCCATCTGTGCGGATGGAAACCACGGTCCTATAGTCGGTGGTAGTGTGAAACTTCAACTCGCGCAGAGTTACCCCCCAGTGGTTCTGGAAGCAGATCCACGTCGGGGAATCTAGATTGGGGTCAAGATAGTAAACGTTATTGTCGGCACCGATGACTGCACAAAAAATTTTCTTTTCGCCTGAGGGAGAGTCGGGAGGAAGAACTTGCAGAAACGAATCAAGGGATCGTGGTTGTGTGACACTGCGAGAGGCTGAGGGAATAACCCAGATTAGATAAACCATGTCAAGCAATGAATACATACGGAACTGAGTATCTTCCATCACCCAAGTGGGAAAGCTATTTCCGTCGGCTTCTAAGGAGCGGCGGGCCTTGTAGACGGTGTCGGTACTGCCATCAATCACGAACACGACGAGGTGTCCATTCTGGTCTAGGTTGGCAGAGAAATCGGTCATAGTAGATGTTCCGACGCTGGCACCGTGTGGCACGAACTCGTGTTGGAGCTCCGCCTTGGAACAAATAGAGATATTTGAAGTATGAGACATTCGAGTTGAAGGGATTTGTGTCAAGGAATTAGCTAGGACTTGTCTTGTTCAATCTCGTCCGGGATATTGCAAGACTGGCCTTTTATACTGCCATTCTGACACAATATATCGCTCACTCATCGCAGAGTCGAGTGTGCCACCAAAGCGGACCCTGATCCGTTATACCACCGCGGACAAAGCATGCAGTGGAACCTGTGAACTTCCATTTCACTGCATCAGCTTCCAAACCCGCTGTCAGTCATGTTTAGCCATCCCGCGTTCTGGATGGGGAAAATACGTCAAGGCCCAATGCGCTGGCTATAGCACGTACCATTCCATGTGTCAAGGTCACAAATGAACTCCTTACGTGATCCGGTCTAGTCGGGCTTCCCATCATCAGTATTTTTCTTGACAGCAGGCTGACTCGGACCTGCACATCATCCCGGTTCCTGTGTAGCGCTTGAACTCTAGATTCTAGGTCGTAGATTCGGTTCTCCGACCTCTCACTCCTTGTTGATGTTGAAGTGCCGCTCCCTGGACCGTTTTTGATATTCCAATGCTTACAATCATGTATGAGTTCATTACATTCAGAAACCTTTGAAACCATGCTGATGTTTGTCGAGGAAGTAGGAGGGAAAGGGCGCAAGTTTATCATCTGATAGGATAAATGATGCATCTCTTTTTAGGTGATACAGCCTTGACCATTGTGGCTACGATTCGATCGGATGCAAGATCGGATGTCCACAGATGTCCAAGGTTCAAGGTTCAAGGTTCAAGGTTCAAGGTTCAAGGTTCAATGACCAACACTCGGTCAAGTTACAATTGCCATGAATGGCAGAGAGAAAACGGATTATAATAGATAAGATAAACCCATCAAGCTTCTCTATCGTTCATTGTAGGGCTGGCACTGCCTTGACCACCAGCACGATCGCGGTTTACATAAGGTTGTCTACAATCCGCCGGCGCTATGATTCCAAGATCGTATGTTCCTATGTCTAAGATACCACTGCCAATCTTTCCTTTCATGGATGGTCCAATCTTGCAGATGACATTCAGGATAAATCATGACGCTAGGTTTCAAGGAGAAATGTCATCATGGAGACAGGAACACATGAATCTCCAGATAGCACGAACCATCCGAGAGAACAATTTCTCGGTCAGTTTATCGTTGGGCCAGCACTGCCTTGGCCACCAGCACGATCCCGGCCCACAGTTATCTACAGTGCAACAACGACTTGATCGGATATTTCCATATTGTGGAAACCACCGCCCATTCCTTTTATGTGCTTTATTGCTTCAGATCACGATGATGCTGTTCACGGAGGAATGGAAGACAGAATACATGAACTGTCAGATAGCACGAACCATCCGACAGGATGAGCTTCTTAGTCAGTTCATTTCCAGGCCTGTACTGCCTTCGCCCTTAGTACGGTCCTGGTCGTACTCTGTGCTAGCGCGACTCCGCCTCGGACTTTCACACCTATGTCGTGGGTGATGGGTGAGTGCCGCGGCAGAGGGTAAACCTCAGACAGTAACATTGAGTGGTCCGTCAGGGCAACGACTACGGTGGACAGCTGAGATTTGATCCTTCAGAGCAACCTCGACTCCATCAACATCCCACCAGAGGGGGTGCGCTTTCGATTGAAGGGCCGTGACAGCCAGCATGTCCTATATTCGCGGGAGAACACAAGCCTGTGGTCGGGTACTACCTAGGCTCAGAGTACAACGACCAGATCTTCACGTTGATCTATGGCAAGCACGACTGCAAGGGATAATATGCCATCAAGAGCTGGCAATGTGGTAAGGTGCTCTACTTGCACACTACCAAGAAACTCTCGGTTGGCAACATTGACGGAGATGACATCTACCCTAACAAGCAGGCAATTCTTTACAAAACAACTGATAATGCGGCTGATTAACACATGTAGCTGGTTCAAGTTCGTCCAGGACAATTCCGACAAGGAGTCCTTCCGCATTTACTCGCCGATGTCAGAGAGTGTTCTCTACTCTCGTAGTTCAAAGAACCCTACATTCTCGAACTACGTTGGTCCAAAATACGACAACCGGTTATGGCGTTTCGTCACCGTGGACGACGAGTGACTTGACGACGATGCATACAGCAAGAGAAGTACGTATCCTTGTTCCTTCAACTCCAACGCTGTGAAAGCGGACAAAGCTACCAGGCATTCTTCTGATAGTAGCAATCAGGCTGGGCATCAGGAATCTCAGAATTCTGATACCGTTGGTGTATGTAGCGTGAGATCAGTACTCGTGCGTGGAATGTATAGATGAACGGGTGAACTCTGCGAGTGTCCATCGGAATGAGCTCGGCAGTTATCCTACAGGGAAAAAGTTGGAGGACATCCATTGCGATTCGCCAGATGCATCAACGAGGCTAGGCTCCAGTAGGCAGACCAACTTCTTACATAAAGAGCTGAAGGAAAATAGTGGTTCCTTCGACCCGTAGTATGATGGAGAATTGCGAACTGCTGACTGAGAAACGTCAATCCTACCGAATTTATTGTAACTTATACCGCTCATGGTTCAATATCAATCACCACCTAGTAAAGCATGCGGAACAGGAAATGAACATGCGCGAAACGACACACCGCGGCAGCTCATTCGGACTCATGGATGCGTTCTGGCAGTTCAGACCGCCAGCAATATCTTCAGGTTGGAAAGTGCTGCGGCGCTTCTCGAGAGTGAGATAAGTGACGTATCACTTTGGGCAAGAATACCGATGCTGTCGAAACGAGATACAAGAAACATGATGATAAGGTCGTACCTTCAACTTGAATTCCCTTGTGCAGAAGATCTTAGCTTCGTATTATAATACGCTTGTCACGTCCGTGCGTTTCGATCCTGGTAGCGCAAATCACTGGCATTCTGTTAAATCGTAACCGAAGTCGATGGAATTCAACATAATCATTGTACAGTATCCGTAAGATTGAATACCACATTGTCCAAGGTCTGGTGAAACATCTAGCCTATGTGTTCATACACTTGAGCATCGTGCAATATATGGTCACAAAAGTGAACTGTCAACGTGCACGGGGCCAATTTCCGTTGCGCTCTTCTTCGGGAGGAGCAGCATCCATCTGTTCTCCTTGATCTCGAGGCCCTTGTTGCCGAAATACCTTTCGCTCTCGAAACTCCAGTCATCATGAGCCCGTACCCACTGAGCCAAGCCATCACAATACTCCTTTACCTGCGAGTTCAAGGGCTCTTCCCATCGGGGAAGAGCCGCCAAGGCGGCATGGAACCTTTCCCCAACTCCAAGAAGAATGTCTTCAACCCACAGCATAGCGCCGTTCACGTCTGTATGGTGTTCGTTCATCACGCACGTTATAATGTTGTGGAGGTCATCTCCTCGCAGTTGCTCGAGATTGTAGGAAAAGATGTCCTTCAAAGCAATCACGTCAATATGTTACGTACTATCTTCTTATGAATACCACTGACGTTAGAGAAAGCGATCATATCACCAGCTGCTAGAATCATCTCCTGAATGGCAGGATGCGACATTACTTCATCGGGAATGTCAAGTCCTAGCTCAATCATGGAAAACGAAGGCATGACTCCGCTTGTACGACGTCGTGCATCGATATAGCTTTTGATATCAAGGATGCGATGGTCATTTTTGTCGATGGACTCCTGCACGACACCATCGAGATATTCTTCCATGCTCTGTATAAACCTCTTCTGCGAGACTGCGGTAGCGTTTTGGATGGTCAGTTCCCAGAACCTATTGTCGAGTAAGCATCGTCTTGAAACCTTCCGGAGAAACTATGAATCCACTTACTGACGGGCCATTTCCCCACCAATCCACTCTCCTTTGGGACGTGGCGTATGATGATTCCGGAAAGCGTCAAGTACCACGTCCTTTTGCTTACGGACCTTGGAGGGTGCGGACCTATCAGAATACTCGTCGATCATGAAGAACAGATGCATGAGATCACAACCAGCTCTAGCGTGCTCTGAACGAATGACTAAGCAAATAATCTGATCAATGTATCCGTGGTCTTTACCTTTGCTCGCCATCGGGTGAGCTAAACAACCGAGGAGATCTATCAAACAAAATGGGTATGCGGGTAGGATATGAAAGAAAGCACTTACTGAAATCGCAGCGATCAAAGGCGTCCTGGGATTTGGGGCTGAAGGCTCGGAAGCTCGTCACCCAAGCAGCAGCGTCCTTCTTGACCACGGCGTAATTTGGATTAATCCGACGAGGCCCTGTGCCCGGCCATCTGGCAAGCACGTTCGGAATGAAGATTCTAGTGGGTCTGCCATATCCATCAACATTTTTCTCGAGGGCCGACTCTTCGCTAACGACGGATTCGTTGACGACGCTCTTGCGCCTCCTGGCGATGAGGTTAGAAATGCCACGGAAGGCGAAATAGATGAGAAAGCCTATGAGTGCACTGAGTGAAAGCAAAACAGAAGTTTCCATACTGATGGATTTATTTGATTGCGTGCTGGCCTTATATCTGTTACGACCCTACAGCTGTTTTGAATGAAAATATGCAAAAAAACACCACCAAGCACCCTTTGTCGTCCTCCGGGTCTGACATTGCCGACATTCGAATGATTTACTGTTCAACGTTCTCCACCAGCGATGCTGTAGGTGCAATGTTCTATTAATAGGATGGTAACGTTTCGCCGTCCACTGGTGGCTGCCAGAAGCGGTCCAGCCCGAGATACCTTTTCTGTGCAGTGTGCTATGATCAGTCACTAAGTCACGATGGACTCGAATCACCCGACTCGACATCTGCCGACTTAGCCGGGGATTGAGCAGGTCTACCGGGTAAGGGAGAATCCGCGAGCGCCACAGGGCGTCAACGCTGAACCGGAAGGACATTCGCCTTGACTCTGATTAGTATCAGAGGCGCTGCGGTGATACGGAGAGATGGGAGGAAGATAGGAGATTGACGTTCGCGCTTGGATCAGCGGAGGGTTACATAGTACGCAGGTCAACTAGCCGGCATGATACCTCATCCGAAAGTCGGGACTGCACTTAGCGAGGCAACCTCGCACCTTTTTTGCTACTACATTGGGTTAGTTCAGGAATATGAGAGGTATGGAGATAGGCTGGCATTTGTTCACATATGTGCACACATACGAGAAAAACTTATCGAGGCGTCCATTATCATGCGAGCGCATGCTTACCTACGACCTATATTTACGTATACCGACATACGATTGCATATTTCTCACTGGGTGAACGTCCCGAACCTTGATTTGAGTTGGGGCAGAGTGTGTAGCCAACGTTCTCCATCAGGATGCTTTCAATTCAATGTTTCGATGTCCGGTGGCTGCCTTCGTATGGTTAGAACGACGGTCTTCTGATCTCGCAGTTTAGGTCTGGTTTGGGGAGACTGCCGGCCTGAAACCGGTTCGGGACGTTCCCGACTCGGGAATACCCTACAGTATATCTGGACTGCGCTCTGAAGAACTTTGATGTGCGATAGGGAAACGGATATGAAGGAGATGGGCGAAAGCACGGAGTGCTTTCCGATCCCGGACGACGATCCTAATCCTGCTGGCGGAGAGTGAACTGCAAGGGTCGGCGGCCATGCCTTGCTGCAGACGAATCCGACCTGAGAGGATGGACTTGAGCGCTCGGGATCCCAGGTGCGAAAGAGAGCGAGGCGCCTCGATGCTAGGGAGTGGTGGGAGGGTCGGAAAAGAAAGTCGAGGGCGAGCGCAGGAGCTCGGACGAGGATGGAAGGATGTGGCACGAAGAGAAGCGCTGCCACCTAGTTTAGCGCCACTTGTTCCTCGCTGTGTCACAGAGTGACAATTGACGACCTGCCGTGGCGCCATAACCCAGCGCGTAGGCGTCAACCCATATCGCGAATCACACGTGGACAAGAAGCGCGCGCTCTACGCTTTGTTGCTCGACCGTTTGGCGCATTGTTGCTCACGCCGATTCGTGAAAGTGCGGTAGAATATAAAAGAGTTGATCACTATACAGATGCTAAGAGAACACGGACCTGTCGCATCTTCTGGGCAACACAACATCATGATCGATCGCTGGACCTGTTATAGTTCTGGATCTTACTCCATACCGGCCTGACATTACATATGTTTCTGAAGTCCACCAGCGGTGGATCGTTCGTAGACTACTTCTATCCTGCGGGGTTCGCGTTCCGTCGAGGGGAATAGAACTTCAATGCCCTCCATCACGAAGTTCGACGCGTGCGAGACTAAAGTTGGCACAGGTGACTCCCAGATCTGACCAACTTGCGCATCAAGTGTCCAATGTCAGCCTACAATTGCGTTGCTACTCTCCTAGAGGTGCCTTCTGACCTCAAACCGTAGTAACCTCGCCGAAGTCCTTAGCGACCGTGCTACTTCAAAATCAGCGAGTGGGCTAGTGGCAGAGAACCTGATAATGACCAGTCATGACCAGTCCCCGACCCCTAAGGACCATTGTAACCGCCTCAGATAAGTTGTTCAACATGAAGCTTTTGATGGCTGATCCAGCCCACTCATAGTTTCACCGATACCTTGAAGTCGGGTGTGAAGTCGAAAGCAGTTGGCGGAGCAACATTTTAACTACGTATACAATAACGATCGTTAGGTACCTACATATTGGGCAGCATGGGCTATGGTAAAGGATGGCAAACAGTAAAAGGTATGGACGTACGACAGCACCGAGAAGGGACAATGCGATAAAACACAAACACGGACCGAGATCGTTCTATTCTCTCGTCACAATACCTCCAACACAGCCGTTTGAACGTCCTTTGAACAAACGATCTGGCGTGGCTGGACGATGATCTCGTGCTCGGCGGCGATCCGCCTGAATTTTCTATCCGACGTTTGTTGGAGTAGCAGTGCGCTGAAAGGTTGCTCGAGGCGGACGATAAGTCGCAACGCTTGAGTATAGTCATCCAATCGTGTTGACCGGCTAGCAATTGGCGATAAGGAGGGCAAGCACGACGAGCGAGACCGGATGATGTCATCCGACTCCGCACTGATGACCAAGGGCACAGCACCGACATCGGAGACAATGTTGGGATCAATGTCCACGGCAGCGTTGAAGTCGATATCCGAGTCATAGTCAACGTCGGTCTCGGAATCGTCTTCCCAAGCGAGTCCATCAAGCGTCTCGGTCCGATCTAGGAGGCCACCGACCCACGGATGTACGAAGTATAACTTGCGTGGTTCGGCAAGCGGGATGACATCCGCAGTTTGGAATTCCACTTCTCCGAGAACGGAGGTCTTGACATAGTATTTGTTCCCTTGACTGCGACATAGTTTCTTGGCAGGAAACACTATGCATGGGAGATGTAGCCGACGATGAGCACTAATCACGGGTGGCAGACGAGTGATTCGGTCATAGATCATCATCGCCTCCTGCTGGGATAACGTGGTCCGCAGTGTTGCCACCTGTGTCTCTACTTCGTCCTCATTCATCGCTGGTGACATAAACAGCAATTTCTTGTAGACGGCGGTAGTGACAGGGAAGCAGCTGTTGAAACCGGAGGACTTCCCGGTCCAGGCAAGTATGCTCAGTTCACCTGAACGAGTCAAGATCTCCTCCAAGAGGTGGCCAAGAGCTGCTTCTCCTTCGCCATAATTCGGTGTGAGGTCACTAGCAAAAATGCCAATCAAGGAGTATGCCATGTCTTCTTCAATCATCGCGGTGCGTGCCGAAGCCAAACGGAGCACTTCACGAACCCCTAGAGCGCCCGGGCGAAAACTGGTGATAATCTCAGGAGCAACCCCCAGAGCATTTGCCAACTCTTGCACAATGACAGGGGATTCTTTGTGATTGGTGCGAGTGTCATTGAGGTAGGGTTTCCATTCACTATCGTAGAAGCGAATGACCTTGGATGCGAGCAGTTCCAGGAGCGTCCATGCTCGCGTAAGCCATAAGCTGCTCGCGAGGTCGCCTGGCAGCGACGGAGATGTTACGCCCACAAGGAGAGCGAATGTAGCCGCCGATTCCGCATACCACTGGTACATGGAAACGAGTGATCGGTTCAACAACGTGCTGGTACTCTTGTTGATACAACACGTGTCGCTCCACGCCCAGCGATAACCATCATCACGAACCATTTCGCAGAAGTTGCGCAACTTGTCGTTCAACGGTGATGGATGTAGTACCCAGACTGATTTCACCACATTAACTTCGTGGAATGATGGTTCTTTCCCTTCCCATGTGTGGGAAAATATGACATATCGAAAATATCCCGAGACAGCTTGTAGGATGCGGTTTTCATCTAGTTCTTCCGTCATGGAGGACACTAGCTCCTTGAAAGTGGGATCTGCTTTGAATATGCGGGTTCGCTCGGGTCCGTCGCAGAGAAGTCCAGTTTTGATATTGATAAGCACGAGTGGACAAATCTTGAAGGTCTCCTGGATTGCGGCATCGATGGCAGCCATTGTTACCGATGGTGACACGTAGTTATTGCGCTGTTCTACGGAGCACGTCAACAATTCGCCATCGGACCGGTTGTAGAAAATGCTTACTACGGATGTCCTGATCGACGGAGTTCTCGATTGCTGAAAGCATACTGACGAACGCATCGGCAGCCTCGTCATACCGCTGTGCACCATGGAGTGCCGCGTGCTTCCTCTCATGGCCCCAGGGGGATGCAGGGTCGAGCATAATGGCCTTACGAGCACGTAATCAGAAACAGAATGCGAGATGCAGAACAATTATACCTCATTCGCGTCGCTGATAGCATCCTCCCACAAGCCCTTTATCGCTCGTGCCTTGCTCCGCTTAAGGAAAAGGCCCTGAGCAATTGGGGGATTGAGGGACAACGCGACTGAGTATTGCTCAATGGCTTCGTCGTGTGCCTGCGAGTGCGTTGCAGCGTCGCCCATGCTCTCAAACCCCGCAACGCATCTTCGGGTGAACTCTGACGACGCGCGTCAGACCGCACATGAACTGAATATGCGCAAAGAAAACTCACCAGTGATCCAGTTGGCGGCTTCCTCGTTCGTTCGGATGTTTTCATCCAAGGTGTTGACCGTCTCTAGAAGAGCCTCCCCAGCCTCCTTCATCCGACCAGTGGCATGTAACGCTTCACATAGTTGTCTTCGAACTGTGAAAGCAAGTCCGTCGGATTGCCATCCAAATATCTTTCAAAGAAAGTCAGCATGCACCATGACGAAGTCGTGGTCACTTACGAGCGAGATGGTCTTAAGGTGAGCACTCGTCTGAGACGGCGATTGAAGCTGTGCACGTTTGAACTGCTTTATTGCACTCTCGTAGTCACCTTCATTCATGTACCTCTTTCCAAGGAGAACAAACATTTGTGCCTGAGGAGAACATCAGCGGTTCATCTTCACAGCCGAATTGCGTCACGAGCATGCCTGGACAGCGTAGAAAATCAACTTGTCGTCTACTTTCTCGATGAGGTCATGGATGCGAGTTATCGCGTCATCCCGCTCCCCGGTCTCAAACAGGATAATGGACTGAATGAATCTATTGGTTAGCGGTAACACATATCTAGCACACAGAACACGTACGCGGATTAGCAACAGGAACGCAATTTCTTTGAGACTACAATGCATGAATGCAAGGTCGAAAGTGCGAATCCCTGCCTGGGATTCTCCTTGGCCAACACGTGCTATGGCCTTCGCAACATAACCTATGACGGACGGCTGATCCTCGAGGGACTTGGCGTGGACACGAGTGAATACAAGAAAGTGGAGAACTCAATGGAAACATACCTGTTGGGCGTCATCGTACGCCCCGCTCCAGTCTTGCAAACGTGCGCGTACAAGCGCGCGATTTGCCAAAGAGTGGTAGTTACGGTGCGAAAAATGTGTCATTTCTTCCGTGATGACAGTCTCAGCCTTCTTCCAATCGCCTTGCATCCATAGTTCGCATGCTGGGCGACTGAGATGCAACAGTGCTACCTGAGGATAAGGACATCAGATCGCGGTCGAAAACGATAGATTAGTGGTGTTACGAACCATCGAGTCACCAGCAGGAAAGTCACAGTATGACTCGGGAATAACATTCCGGAGATTCCAAACAATGACTCTGTTGCCTGTCCGTCCACCGCTCACAAGGAAACTGTCGTCAGATGAAAGGGAAATTGACTGCACAGACCCGGCATGGGCGACAACAGGACCGAGTTGTGAGTGGGTAGAGGTATCCCAGAATGAAATAGAAGAACCCGCGGAAGCTGCAATGAACTTTCCGCTGTTTGATAGGACGATCGACGCGGGATTGCCGCTGCTGTGGATTGGCCATTTAGACAGCAAGGATCCGGAGGATGCATCGAAACACTGGATGTTCCCGTCGTGCGATACGGCAAAAATTTGCCGGTCATCACTCGACCAGGCGAGTGGGGTGGTGGGCTCCATACCGCTCGAGCTGAGCATGACTGGAATGTTAACGAGCAAGCGTCCGTTCTGAGCATCGTAGATGCGAACAGAACTCTGGTTGTAGGGTGAAGTAGCAACACAGCTGCCATTGGGGGAGAACTTGAGGGCCACCAACGCATCAGAACTATGTTGCAGGGGACCGACGAGGAGTTGACCAGTCGTTATATCCCAGATGGAGGCCCCACTGTGATATGAAGCCGTTCCAACTGTCTTCGAGTCGGGTGAGACATCCACAGCCACGACCCAGGAAGAATAACCCTTGATCTCGGAGACCTTTTGATGTATCGTCGTGTCCCATACCGTTACCGACCCGTTCTTGGCGCCACATACGATATACCTCCCGTCCTTGGACACGGCAACGGTGAGGACTTCACCCCCACACACTGCTGCCCCCATCTCTCGACCGGCTTCGACCTCCCAATATCGAAGCGTCCCTTCGTCTCCACCGCCCACGATTCGCTTCTCATCCCGCAGGAAGGCGACAGCATTTATGGGGCTTTGGCTAGTGATTTCGATGATTTTGTGACCACCTTGCAAGCGATCAGCACTGCAGTCTGCCCTATCTGACGATTGGTACGCACCGCTCACCGTCGACAACATACTCGTCGATGCGCTGATGTCGCAAGAATCCAAGGCGTGTTGGGGCGAAGCGTAGTCATTAAGTATCCTAACAGTTTACATGCGGCAAACATGCGGTGAGCGACAAGAGTCACGAGACGATCGATGGCTCCAC
>JBBPQU010000842.1:0-13913 GCA_038092655.1 Boletus sensibilis
GCCGTGGATCACGCGATCATCAGCCACATTTCCCAAAACGATCATCCTAAAAAAAAAGAAAAGGAAAAACAGTGCAAGGCACCTCATGAAGGGTCGAACCTTGAGTTCGACCAGTAAATTACTCCAAGTATGCTGTCCCCTTGCAAAGGCAAAGATTGGCGTGCGGAGGTATGCATCACGTACATACCCCTTGATGGCGATGATCAATGTCATACTTGGACGCTCAGTACCGTTCCATCATCCGCTCCGAGGCCAAGGTCATCACCTGGACCCAAGAAGACGTGTCAGCGCCGGGATCACGACCATCGCTGAACATGATCTGAAGCACTTTCTTCGTTTAATACATCCCTCGCGAGCACGTCTTATCGTAGGGGGCCGAGAGCGCTCGCAAAACGTTCAACTTCTCATGAACCCAATGACTCTGTATCAATCGTTCGCGGGCGTGTGTGTGCCTAGGGCCTAGACCCCCTCGCCAGCACTGCCAGTCATTCGGTCTTGGCACTCGCCGCAGGAACGACGATAACGCCGTCCATGCCGTCACTGCTGTACTCGAACAAGAGGGCCGTGCGTGGGTGACCCAGCACTGGTGACCACTGACCAGTTTGCCCCGCTGTGTGCCTGGGTGAACGTGTGCGGGCATTGCGGGGACGTGAACGCTGTTCTCCGGAGCAATCGTACGTATACAGAGTTTGCAGACCACCCAACAGAGTTTCCGCTCTCGGACTTTTTTTCTTTCGCATCCGCTGGCACTAGACGTCCTTTCAGAATCCAAATTCCGAATTCCAAGTACGACATGGACATACTTGGACAGGTGTTTCATACATACGGGAAACGGCCGCCGTGTCTGTCCCAGTCCCAGTCCTTCACACACACCGTGGAAGATGGGTGTGTGCGCACTGCGCAGCACTCCCTTTTTTTTCCCGTTTCCATTTTACCGCGTACGCGTGTACAGTCTCCGGAGACACGAAAACGTGTTGGCTAAAAAAATCGCCAAGTTGTCGGAAACTTACTGATCAGGCATCGCATCTGGGCAATGATAATACAGAGTCATATGAATCCTTCCAGCTTCCCCTAGGGTACGAGATTGCCCCACGACACCCAGAACAGATGAGGACAGGCGCTGGTCATGTGTTCAATCAGTTGACCCCCTAGGACGCGAGAGCTCGCCATGCGAGCGAGGGAGGCAGTATGGGGACACGCTATCACAGACAGCTGTCACTCCACCCTATCCGCGGGACCGGGATCAATGACGCCGAAGCGAGCATGACATGCATGATAAAAATGTCACTGACACGATGATGACATGACAGAAACCACGGAGAACGAAAAAAAAAAAGATGACAAGCTTGTCATCTCGTTTGATCCGCTCAAACGGAGAGAACGCAAAACGAGTCGACGCTCGCGGCTTGTACGTGTACATGATACCGTTTGCGCTCCCCCAGTCCCCCACTACTGCGATCGAGCTGACCCCCATTCCGACGTCTGGTCGCTCGCTCCCGCCTCATCGCGTCGTCGAATTCGACACCGCTTACCCAAAACTCGACGACCAACCCCAATTCCGATATCTCGGGACATCCATGCTCCATTTCTACACAGCCGAATCACCGAAGAATGACAGGGACACATGAGACCGGCCGTCACTGGCAGAGGCGTGTCCACGTTTATGAGGAGGGGTCGCCTTTTTTTGAAGGCGGTGTCGGACAGAATTAGTCTTGTTTGATCTCGACCGGCGCATTGGGATTGACAGCGTGACAACAATAGCAGCAGCAGCGACGACAAGGACCGTTTTGGAAGCGGAATCAACGGGAGTTGGGCGATGCTGGGAAACACTATGGAGGTACATGAGTTCGACTTGCTCCCCCCCCCCTTTTCTCCACAGGTTGGAAAAAGATTCATGCAATCCAAGTGGGGAAACGTCACCTCTGCCTTTGGTCGGTTCATTACGCCGAAGGAGCGGCCCAGTATCAATATCAATGATGATAGAGTCATAACAACGATAATGAGAATGAAAATGGATATAACGATAAATGAAATGAGAGGCTAGTGATTGGGCTTTGGGCAACCAGCCAATCGCATGGCCGGATCCTACGTACATAGCCTGGCAGTGCCTCCCTGGCCTACAGGCAATATGAGTATCAGCGGGTGGAAAATGAATTGCCTATTGCCTTTTTGCATATTTGCGTATCACGTCACGTCCGCCTTGGCTCCGTACCGATGCGGCATACCCGTGTATTACACAGTACATAATGCCTGAGGACCCAAGTTGAGTAGCCTAGACCAGTACGTGGTGTGTCGAACAATAAAGAAAGATAGCTTGGCGGTGGAACGTTGCTTGGATTTGGTCACCGCTCTAGACTCTATGACATTTAGAATTCACATCCTTTTTGCAAAATACTGTGACATCCTAACATCATAACGTTGGGCCATTCAGCTTATCGGTGTTGGAATTCCGAATCTCCTGTCTCTTGCGAGAGGGAGGAGAAGACGAAACGATGTCGCTCGCTGGCGCGCCGCGTTGTTCTCGTGCGCAACCGTGAGCGTCGATCGTCGTCGATCGTACGTCGGTCGACCGCGAATACTAATCATGATATACTCACGCCGCGTCCAAGGAGGGAAGCACTCCGAGTATAGCCCGACATGACTCCACTCGCAGTACGTCACGAACGTTCGAGCAGAGAGGCACATACCCTACGTTGCGCGTTCACCGCAGAAGTAATTCAAAAGTCATATCAGGCATATTTGTCCTTTGGTCCAATCACCGCACAACCAACAATGCTCATTGCAACAGTACTAGTACATAAACTGATGCATGATGATGATCACAACCCACTCTGGGTCCGAAGTCCAGGCTGGTCCCTCCGCCCTGATCGTCACCAACGTTCCATAACGATGCTGATGCCCTTGTTGCCACTGCCACAGTGCGACAGTCGTGACGGTAACTCCAACTGGACAGCTTACATACGAGGCAGAAGACAGAAAGTGTCTGCCCGTCGCGACTCGATAAGTGATGCGGCATCATGATCAATGGGATGACGGATGCGATGATCGTATCCTGGACGACATAATTATAAAGTACTTTTTGGATGGTCCTCTCATTGATCTTTCTAGGTGTTTGAATTTCGAGCTTCGGGTTCATCTCGGACGTTGGCGCGTTGACGACACTGATGCTCAGTACTCAGTATTAAGCAAAACCTTGGAGTACTGTGACAGACCGTAACCTTGACGAACACCCGCTTTCAGTATACGTGGCTCGCTCGACGCCAGCACAACACACGCACAGTCACCATGGACATATTGGAACGACGCCTCCAACACTTGAAGTGAGCACCAGTCCCGGTTTGTGAACCTCCCCAGTAACCAAGTTCGCGATTGCATATTGAACTCACCAGTATTGCATGCATAGCCTGAGCCTACCACAGGCTACCGGCATTCCGTTCTCTTCGGTCTATATACCGTATAGCGGTATATGTATGGTATAGCAGGGCGTAGCCTACTTACATCGGCGCCAGGAACGCCAAGGACCAACGTCCGAATCGATCATCGACGTCCAAGAACGACAAGCTTTTGAGCCTTAATCCCGCCCGGTCCTGCTCTCGTCGGCCCGGGCCGCGCTAGTCTCGGCTCCATCCGTTGTGGTGACGTGCGGGGTTTTAAAAAAACCGTGCGGAGAACGCCGAGTACGGACTGCGCCAATAGCTTGAAACTCCGCTATCACCACAACGGCTGGTACCGAGACTACGCCTGAGCTATATGTCTGATACCGTCTCACGATTGGAGACGTGGCGTGTTATATCCGAGTTGGACATGGACGTGTTTTGTGCGATCTGAAACGCGGAAACTCGCCAATGGCGCTTTTTTTTTTGGTTCAACTCGGGAAATGCTGTCCAAAGCTTGCATGACGTCACCGCAAACAAGCGGCAACCGTTCGATGTTTCAGCTCTCGGCAGTTTCTTGTCGCTGCCAACACATACCGAGCCCGTGCAGCCCTTCCGACATCAACGACTTGAGAGTCATGAAGAAAAAAAACAGATAATATACACATTGTATTTTTTCACGACGTACAACACTGTATGCAAGAACGACAACGCGCAAGTCCAGCGACGAACCCCGAGGAAGGTAGTTTCTAACTGCATTCTTTGGTATCTCTCTACGTTAGGGATGAATAGGAGAGACAGCGAGAGAGAGAGAAAAAGAAAAGACGGAAAAGAGAGGGAAACGGAGCAAACAAGACGGCGAGTATCGTCTATGTTGTCGTGGGGATTAATTGGACACGTAGATCATAGCAAGCTGAGATAAACCTGGATGCATAAAAACATCAGATCGGTACGAGATATTTAATGTATCAGCGGCGCGCGGAGGGAGGGGGTGGGGGTGAACAAGGCACGGAGGGGCGGCGATGGGTGAGAGATTGCTAAGACTTGGATGCAGGTTTGGACGTGGGCGCGTTCCCTAACGATGGCGCTGGCGGAGCGGATAGGATAGGTAGTTGATGCGGGGGCTGGGGCGCCGAGTCTTGCTCCTGCTCGGGTTCGCCTGCGCCGGTGTCCTCATCGACGGGCTTCATCGCATCCACATCCGACTTTCCGATCGGGCTCTCGTTCCCGCCAGTGATCTTACGTTGTGCACGTCGTCGACGGGCAGCCTCCTCCTCCTCCGCACGGCGTATGATGTCTATCTCGCCTTGGACAACAATCCCGTCGAGCCACAGGTGATGGACCAATTCAGAAGCTTTGGCTCTCCTGTCCGGGAAGAGCCGCAACATCGGTGTCAAAAATGCAGAAATCGCGTCTGCTTCTTCTTTCGGGAACAAGTACTTGTCATGCAACACAGCCTCGAGTGGCCAGAAACGCAACTTGTTGATATGTCGTAATTCACCTAGGATGAACGGAAAGAGCCGCCACTGTGAGCGATATGCACGACGCGCAAGGGAAAATTTGGTAAGCACACGCACCCTTCCGACTGAAGAATTCTGAGCTGTATTTACCAGAAAACGCAATTACTTTCGGGAACTCGCCGATGAGTTCCATGATTTGGGCAATGTGGTCATCGTCTTTACTGTAACGTGACCCGGAAGCCGGATCGAATAGATAGTCACCACCCGTGATGAGCTCAAAGATCTGTAGCACATGATCAGTCAGACGAGGATCGCGTGGCTCCGCGTGGGAAGCCGTCTCACCACACACGCGACGCTCCAAATATCAGCGCTCGAATTCCACTTTGCACCAAGAATAACTTCGGGGCAGCGGTATTGTCGTGTCTGTATATCGTCCGTAAAGTGGTGTTCCGTCCATGTCGCTGAGGGGACAAGACATAAGCACTTGAGACAATGACGTTCAACGGAGCGACAGTCCACCATCACGTACCATTTCCTAGATCCGCAATCTTCACCGTGATTTTTTCCATGCCTTCGAGCATGCTCGAGGACGCTGACGTATCGACGAAGCTTGGCTGGGGTGATTCTCCGGACATGATGGATGTAGAGAGCTTCGAATCTGAGGAAACTGGATCACCTGAACCAGCAGGCTTCGTGGTAAATGGTGCTTGTGATTGTGAGGACGAGGAACTAGCAGTGGGATGATTAGGCGCCATTTGGG
The DNA here is from genome assembly GCA_038092655.1 of Boletus sensibilis. NCBI lineage: Eukaryota > Fungi > Basidiomycota > Agaricomycetes > Boletales > Boletaceae > Boletus > Boletus sensibilis. The sequence goes on from JBBPQU010000842.1 coordinate 5,595, forward strand.
TGAGCAATGATGGTCCTGGCGGATGTGTTGGGTGAGGTGAAGTCGTTTTGTTAAACCCGGAATCTAGGGAAACGTTGGAAATTCGATCTGCAGTGACCTCGGTAGAGTCCGCTCTCCTGGAACTTGAACTTCCTTCTGCGATGCCTAGGCCGGCGGCGGGGACGGATCCGGCGGTGTTCTCTTTCGTGACGGAACCCGAGCCGTAGGAGCCGGACTTCGACGTTGCTTCACCATCTATCTTGCTCATGCCAAACGCAAGCTTGTCGATCATGGGGCTGCTACCAAATGATGAGGACGGGGATGGGAGCGGTTGCGACCCGGTTATGAAGACCGACTCGGAGCGTGGAGTCTGGTTGCCTCCGCGCCCTTTGGAGGGTGGTACACCAATTAACCGGGAGGGAGGCGAGGTAGTATTGGCAGAGGCAACCATCTCGGCTTTAATGATAGACTCGACATCGTCAATGCAGATGAGCACATTTTCCGGCTTCAAGTCTGGACACAAAGTTATCGTCTGCCCGTACATTTCTCCCAAAAAAGTACGAACCAGTGTGAATGACGCCGCAACAGCGATGCATGTAGTCTAAACCAAGCAACACTTGCTTGGCTATTTGTTTCACTAAAGGCATGGGAACGCCTTTGTTCTGGTGCCGTTTGATCAGGCCAAGTAGATTTTCGCCAAGGACCTCGAACACCATGCAGACATGGGTGCCATTTGGCCCCTTGTGTTTAAAGTGGTCAAGGAAGGATATAACATGCGATCTGCCAGGATGAGTCTGTGATGGGGAAGGTGTTGAATTCGGGTTCTCGGGGGTGGGCTGAACTGGGGGAGTGGAAGAGGTGATGAGACGTTGCAGGAGCTTGATTTCGTCCAGAGCGGTCTCCGTATATCTTGGGGCAGATTTGACCACTTTGAGGGCGACATGGCGATTCAACCTGATTTACGAACAAAATGTCATAAGAAATGGGGTAACGAAGTGGTCGGCGCTTGCTTACTTTGTGTCCTTGGCGAGCCAAACGGTTGAAAAATGACCCCAGCCGAGTTTTCTGACTACGATATATCTACCGTCTGAAAAGGCGTCGCCGATATGGACAGGATGGTAGCCTCCTTTGACGTAGTCTTCCCAATCCTCTTCCTCCTCTGTCATGATGGATTGTGAATGAGACGAATAGGAACCGTGAGACATGGCGGTTTTTCGGGGGTATGCTGTAAACGAAAACGATAAGACCTTTGTGGAGGCACTGCGATAAGGAGGTTCGGAAATTCCGATATGAAAGGAGATAAGCTTACCTATGGTCTAATAGGGTATTTGGTGGATTACAAGTTTGTGAATACGAGCGAAGGCTTACTCGCTATCGAACACGACGCCAACAAAGAAATAGCAGCGAGTAATGTCCTTTGCCCCGTCGTCGCATGTACAGGAAAAGGGATTCTTCTCCCGACTTTACGTTACCATATCAGGAAATGACAGATTTCATATGATTGGTCCGCTGACTAAGCACATCACGACCATTTGCACACGACCACCACTAGAGAAATTACCTCGTCGCTCGAGCATGAGGTCCATGAAAAATATGAAACGCTTCTTGATAGCCGTCATCCAAATGGCCTGTGGTAGAGTCGTGAAGGTACATGTGTTTGAGCTAAGCGCCGCCTTGTTTATTTTTCGGGTCGTTGCCAAACAACCGTTTCTGTTTTTGGTCATTCTTTTTTTTTTTTTCTTTCATGTTCGGTTGCGGAGTGAGTATGAGGCAGCGATATTTTGTCGCATTCCCATCAGTCAACGTTACAACCTTCACCATCCCAATACCGAAGTTCTGAAAAAAGAAAAAAAAACCCCTCCTGGTCCCACTGACACCCACCAGCACACGGCTCTTCATCACGACAACGTACAGAACCCACTCGAATACAGACGTGGCGTATTCCGATGTGGAAATATCCTACACCCGCTGTACCCGCTAACCGCTGCTAACACGTGCCTGCCTCGTGTATCGCGGCACCCCGACAGGTCCCATGCACTCAGGATTGATCCTGATCATATCGATCTTCTGATGCAGCCATTCTCGGCGGCGTCAACAGGCTTATTCTCACTTGTAACCTTCCACGGACTCGGATGGGTTTTTGTGCACCATGCATAGGCCACGTGTTTGGGACATGACTTGACCTCACACTCAATGCAGCTCGCATAATCGCGGAATGACTTCCTTCGCCAGCGCTCGCATCCGCCAAGTGTAGATTACGACTTCCCAGTGGTTCTCGCTGCTGGAGTACACGAGGCACATCTTCTGACGTCCATCCTTTTATGTGCAACGTTGCGTGCGACTGTCAACCCGCAGCACGACCTTTTTCTCCATTGTTACTACGCCCTCCAAGCTGTGCGAAAAGCAACGCTTCTCATCTTCACTTTCTCAGCCAATTGACCATACTGGTCTTGCATCTTGACTGATGCCCGATGTTGCCTACTGATCTGGACGATGAACAAAGGTATTGTGGTTCCCTTGGTCCCATAGGCACTATGGTATATTGATTAGTACATCGAACAACGTTTCTCGTGTCATCAAGGGCTCACCTTGCCCATGAGCATCCCACCGATCTCGACTCTAGCCCATCTTCACCGTCGTCGGGGACACCTACATTCTTCGACTCTCGACGTCGTTCGAAACCAGCATCACGTCATCGCTCACACACCACTACTGACGAATCTAGTAGCAGCCACCTCCTAGCACGCCTCGTCTCCAGAGAGGAAGAAGTCCGCGAAATCAATGCAGCTCTCGTCGTCACCTCTGAACGCCTCGAATCAGAATCATCCCGTGCAAATGCCGCAGAACGTCGTGCCCTCGATTACTTTCACCGTCTGCGGATCGCAACCGAGAATCGTGAACGTGCGGAACAAGAATCGGCGAGACTCAGAGAGGAACTCAAGTTGTACAAGCTGCAACTCGAGAATGCACAAAAAGAGATCTTCCGAGCGCAAGATATCATTGATCAGGTGGCTTCCCAGCGGAACGAGGCAGAGGCAGAGGCTGCAAGAGCTAGAACAAAGGCTCGGAAGCTGCAAGAAGAAAAGCTAGTGATGCTCGCGCGTGAGGAGGGCCGCAGAATGGGATACAAGGAGGGACTATCCATCGGTCGCAGGATAGGCTATGACGAAGGTAGAGGTCGCTGGCTTACAGGGCCATCAGACCGACTTCCTCATCACCATCTCTCCCTAGAAGGCTACAATGACGACGATAACGCTCGTGAACACGACGAGGGCATCACGGACGAGGAACGTAGTGATCCACGATCCCGTATTCAGTTGCGCTCGGCTGCATCAATTCGACAACAACCGTACGTCAATGACCGCGTTGCACGTTCTTCGTTACCCACGCTGATCACAGAATGCGCTCCGAATCGGCGCCGCCTGTACGTACGTATGAAACTGCCCTACATGCGCCGCCACTTCCTATCCCATCGCGCATTAATCCTGTCCGCGTGCATACGCCTTCTCATGAGCATCGTACGCACTCTCCACCTCGTGAATCTGATGAGCCAGAAACCATTCACCCGATACCGATCCGCCCTAGCCCTATCATATCCACCCAGCCCATCAACGTCCCTCCAGACGGATGGATCCCAAGAGCTGATTCTCGCACGTCTTACATCATTGTGCCACCCCCATACGAACTGCAGCAACCTGTTCCCACCTCACCCAGTTCTGTCGCGACCGAGCTCCGGGATAGTCGACCTACGTATCAACCAGAGCCAACTCCGGTCCCGCCGCCTGTTCGGACGCGTGACTATGCTTATCAGACGTCCGTTCCGCCACCTATTCCGGTTGCACGCACGTCTTCGCTCGCATCCCGTACTTCGACCCATATCTCGCAATATGATCTGGTGAACAAACGGCCTGGAAGTACGTTACGGAACGAGATTTACATCGGGAGAGCAAGGAGTGGGAGTCAGCCCTCCAGGGATAGTGTGTCTCGAAATGAGCATCGAGATGAGGAATGTCGCTATTCCGACAGGACAGAAGCAGAAAGCATCGTCGAACAATGGCGCGCGGATTCCGATGTCGCGACTCCGCCGAGGAATCCACCACGTTCGTCTGTAAGTGTTAGCTCTCCCCTCTCTCCACCGCCAGGCAGAGCCCCACGCTGACACCCGGGTTATGTGGACCGAAAGACGCCATCCGCACCTCCTCGTCAACCTCCGCAGTTTTATTACCGACCGCGGGAGATCGCAACGCCCACACCCCTCGGGGACGTCGGCGCAGACCCACGGGCTCGCACGCCCGTCCAGACCGAATCCACTGCAACATACTCCCACCCTCTACCCTCCGACCCCGCCGCCTCCAATCCCGCACGCGCACGCTCCCCGCTCGAGTACCTCCGCCAGCGCTTCCGCCAACGTCCCTCCTCGGGTAGCAGCATCCCCAACATCGTCGTCGAGTCACCGGTGAGCACCCCCGTAACTCGCACATGAGCCACACTTACGAGAACCGTCGTCCGCGCAATGCAGTCCGAACCTGAGACGAGCATGTCGCCGTCTGCGACGATCGCGGCGCAACCGGAGCTTTTGAGCCCAGAGGCTGCTAATCGGCCGTTGCCGCAGGACGATGTGGGCCAGCACCAGCACCAGTATCAGCAACATCAGCATCATCAATCCCAATTCCAATCCCAGCCGCAACACCACCAACACCATCATCACCGTGCCCCGTCCTCCACATACGACACCGCCCAACGTTCCGGGACACCCTCCACTCCCTGGCCAGCCGGATTCATTCCCTATACACCAAGCGGGGAATCCCAGCGCGCTCCCGGTCCCGAAAGGGACCGTCGTCGCGCGCATCCCGATCCCACGTCCACGTCCACGCCCGCTCCCGATCCGAATCGGTCCAAGCACGCTCGTACGTATTCACATCCCCCTGCCGGATATACCCGGACACGTACGCAGAGTGCGTCGACTTACGAGGCTGCGCCACTTCCGCCGGGCGTGACGTACCCGGCGCCGCCTGTCCGTCCGCATACGTCACATCGGCGCTACAAGGACAGGGATCGAGATCGAGGGGGGGACAGGGACAGGGACAGGGACAGGGAGAGAGTGAGAGACGTCGCTCGTGATCGGGACTGGGAGCGGGACCAGGACAGAGATCCAGAGAGGGAAAGAGTCCGAGATAGAGACAGAGACAGAGATAGAGACAGGAGGCGAGACTCTCAGAGAGATTACGAACGCGAACGTGAGCGCGATGGGGACAGGGACAGGGAGCAAGACCCAGAGGATACCGGACTCAGCGAGGAACTCACACGGTCGCCCGCACCGCTTCAACGACCCATCTCGCTTTTCGATTCAGACGAGGCGTGAGCACGTCTCGTGAGTACAACGATTTTTTCACCTCTTTTCTTTTCTTTCCCATGACGCGACGACGAATCGAACACGTAATTCCCCGCCCATGACATGCCCCCTTTTTTTCATGCTCGTTCAGTTTTTTTTCGATGATTATTCGGTTTGATATGGTATGTATTCTGTGATGACCATGACTGGGTTCCTGGCCGCGGCGCCATGTATATGTCCTCTTTGTAAACGTGTCTTTTGTATGTGTTCTCTCCCCATGTATTCGGCTTCCTTAGAGCTTGTAACAGTCCTCACTAAATAACACACTAGTATGTACTATTCGTTTTAGCCAGACAAAAAAAGATTCTTCCAAGTGACACTCGTCTTCGTTTCGACGACTTGTACATCTCGTTCATCGAGGTATACCGTACAAATACAAAAATTTCGCAAGAAAGAGGAGCGACCTGGTTACCTACAACCCAGTCCACTCCAACCCCTTGGTCACCACAAAGGTCGCCGTCAGCGGCAACACGTCGCTGCTCGGGCCCACGCTCAACCCATACTCGCCCCGCTCGATCACCCAGCGGGAGATCAGATCCTCCCAGTAGGACACCGCGAGCTTGTCGAGCGTCAGCACGACGCGCTCGCTCGCGCCCGGAGCGAGGTCCTTGGCCTTGCCGAACGCGCGAAGCAGGCGTGGAGGGTGGGTCACGTCGGACGTCTTGGGCATCGACACGTACAGCTGTACGACCTCGGAGCCGGAGACCGACCCGGTGTTCGTCACTGTGACCGCGGCCGTCAGACTGAAATCGCCGTCGGCGACGACGGGCGCGGACAGTTCAAGGTCGGAGAAGGCAAAGGTGGTGTATGAAAGACCGTGTCTGTAGTGTGTGTGGGGAAGCGGGACCCGTCAATCGCGCGTCGCACACGCTTGGCTTTGCAGACGACTTACCCAAACGCAAACTGAGGGGCGATACCGCGGTGTTGGAAGTGTTTGTAACCCTATAGGGAAAGAAAAAGGGTCACGACCGCGTTTATGGACACGTGGCGGATACGTACGACAAACAGGTCTTCTCCGTAGCGCACGACGCCACTCTCTGAGTGGAAGTGACCGTGCGCAGCGATGTCCTCGAGTCTCTTGGGGAACGTCAATGAAAGCTTTCCTGACGGGTTCTTCTTCCCGAAGAGAACATCGGCAATGGCATCACCGGTTGCGTTGCCGAGGTACCAAGAGTGGACGATAGCAGGAACAGAGTCCGCCCAGGGCAGCGTTATCGATGAGCCCTAGCCATTTTCGGAACATCTCAGAGAATGCCGAGCAAAGACTAGGAAATCGACCTTACAGATTGAGTGACCACAACGGTCTTTGGGTTCGCGGCCAACACCTTGGTGATCAATTCGTCAGTTCGACCGGGAAGGGCCAAGGTCTTCCTATCGTAGCCTTCCGTCTCCCAATCGGCGTTCAGGCCAACAATGGCAACGACAGCATCCGCCTCAGATGCCAGCTTGACGGCTTCAGCCATCTTCACATCAGGATCTTGGACTTCTGCACCTCCAAGACGGACGCCGGGGTTGCTGTCTTGAACTGTCTCGTCCTCATCGCCGTCTGCGGGGGCTCTGACGTTGCAGAACTCAACAAGGATGTTGTGCTTGACGCCTGCTTTGAGGTCAAGCCTACCCTTCTCCTCTTGCGAACCGCTGTTGAAAAACGATTCCCCACGGCGCTGACGAGTCCAGTTATCAATGACCAGTTTGCCGTCGACAAAGAGCTGGAAGGAAAACGGATCAGAACGGTATACACTGCAAAGGGAAACGGCGCATCCACCTTGGCCCTTCCGGATACAGTCAGGCCAAACTCGAACGTGCAGTCGCGGGCTCTGGGCTTCAGCTGGCCTTCAAGTTTCATGGTCCACCTGCGGGTAATACCCTTTGGTGCGGAGGTACTGATGAAGATGCGGGTCTCGTCCACAAGACGTGTTTCGTAGGGCTTGCTCAGGGCAACCATGCTTTCGTCGGTTTCATGCGCGTACCAAGTACCGATCCATCCGCGCTCTCCGGATGGTGTCGTGAGGTCGAAGTCAAGAGTGGGCATCTCCATGTATGCTAATGCAATGGTCAGCTAGTTATCTCGGGAATCGAAAACCGACGTACTACTAGCGCCCTCGCTAAAAGTAACCTCGACATTTGATGGAAGTGCACTGACAATACCCTGATATGGGGAGATAAAGTAGGAAGGTTTCAAGGCGGCAGAACCACCACCAGACAACACGACAGCTTGTGCGTTGCCACCAACGATTGCGATCTTTTTCAACTTTTGAGGTTGAAGAGGTAAGAGATTATTATCGTTCTTCAAGAGGACAATGGATTCCGTCGCGAGCTTGCGCATGAGAGCTTTATCTTCTTCACTCTCCACAGTTCGTTCAATGCCATCTCCGTCCAGGATCTGAAGGAGACATTAGTACACGCTATATATGATGTGGGTTGGAGAACTTACCTCTGGAGATTCTTGAGCGACTCGTTTAGCTAATTCGACCACCTTTCTTGCGCGTTCTTTAACGGTCCGAACCATGAGTTTCCGGGACACGATCGATCGGTTCATAAGATCAAGCGTCCGCCATTTGTTTGTCCCCGGCATCTCGAGGTCCAATCCAGCATTTATACTGAGGTCAATGCTGTAAACCCCAAACCTAGAGAACAGTTTTTGCTGAATGGACATTATCTTCCTCAGGAGAGATCAATCCATGCATACCAATCACTCATGATTACCCCATCGAATTTCCATTCGTTTCGAAGGATGTCTTGGAGTAAGTGACGATTTTCGGATGCGTGGGTACCATTGACACGATTATAGCTAAGAATACGAACGAAGAGCGGTCGGTGGACACAGAAGAACGACGCCCCCAGGAACACTCACGCGGTCATAAAGCTCCAAGGTTTAGCATGCTTTTGGGCAAGCATGAATGGCATGAGGTAAATCTCACGGAGAGCACGTTCGCTGAGTATACTGT
>JBBPQU010000843.1:0-13894 GCA_038092655.1 Boletus sensibilis
CCTTGCTCCGATTAAATCCTCTGCCTCTCACCTGTTCCAGCAGATCTCATGTGATCTTATCATGGATCTCCCCGAGTCTTCTTCCTTCAATACCCTTTTGGCTGTGGTCGACCATGGGCTTACTAAGAGGGTGATTCTTTGCCCCACAAAGAAAACAATCACTGCCAAGGGAGTAGGGTCCCTCTTTTTCCACAAAATCTATACTCGCTTTGGTCTATATGACAAAATCATCTCTGACTGTGGCCCTCAATTCACCTCCGCCTTTGCTAAAGAGCTCAGATGCATTTTAAACTGTGACCTCTCCCTCTCCACTGCCTACCACCCTCAGACTGATGGTGAAACCGAATGCATCAATCAAGACATTGAGACCTATCTCTGTACCTTCTGTGGAAATAACCCTAGTTCCTGGGCTGACAACATCTCCCATACTGAATTCGCCCACAATCACCGCCCCCACTCTGTCACCAGCCAATCCCCATTCTATCTCATGATGGGATATGAACCCCGTGCCCTACCTTCAGTTATTGCCAAATCCTCACTACCCGCCATAGAAATCTGCATGAAGTCCCTGAACGCCGCTTGTAATGAAGCCCTTGCCGCCCATGAACTCACATGCCAAACTATGGCTGCTCATACCTGCCAGAAATTCACCCCCTTCCAAAACGGAGACAAGGTTTGGCTCGAGGCCCAAAACCTGAAACACTTCATCGTAAACCCCAAATTCGCTCTGAAACACAAAGGACCCTTCACCATCACAAAGGCCTTATCACCAATTACCTATAAACTCTGACTCCCCGCCGCATGGAGAACCACCCAGTTTTCCACGCTTCCTTGCTATCTCCTTATCGCGAACACTCCATCCACGGCCCAAACTTTCCGAAGCCTCCACCTGACCTTATCACAGGCAAGGAGGAATATGAAATTGACTGGATCTTATGCCACTGCAGAACACCATGATCCCACTCCTTCCTGATCCGATGGAAGGGATATACTGCAGATGACTCATGGGTCCCAGAACAGAATCTGAAAAATGCTAACTCCACCCTGAAGGTATATAAGAAACTACACTCCACCGTCTTTTCTCCCAACTGCTCCTAACCTTCGACCACTATGTCCTTCAACCTCCACACCCCCAGCTCAATCTCCACTGTCTCCTCCATCGCCCTGTCGACCCCCCTTCAGAATGTCTCCCCCGTTGAAGCCAATACAACCCTCGACAATTATCTTCATCGTCCTCTGTCACCTTCTCCTGGCCCTCATGCACCTTCCCCGAGTCCTTTTAATCTTGAGCCTGGAACTCCTCCCACTCTTACATCCATGGATCTTTCACCTGGCCTGCACCTTGTTGAGCAACCTTCTATTATTGCTCCAAATCCTTATACTCCAATTTCTATTTCCACTAGCCCTGAGCCTATCCTCTCAGTAGATGTTTCCCTCTTCGCCCAACGTCTTTGTGATGACCATTCCAATGGGAAAGAAATTGTCCTACTCACCCAACAGTTATGCAACCCACGTATTGCCTCCCATATAGATCACTACCTTGATGTCAGCTCCTCCCTTCATGCCCTATACCATGTGTTTCTGCAAAACGAAACCATTATCACTCATCTAGAACACCCTGTGTCCAGAGCAGAGCAAGAGCTAGTCAATTGCCTCATCCTCGATGATGCTAAGGATGTGCAGGCGCAACTCTTTATATCCATGTTCCAACTCAATATGCTCAAGTTGCTGGTCGACACCGACCGCTACCTCCTCAACCTCGCATGTTGCACCTGTCCCCTCATGCAAGACCTAGCCTTCGTAATGAATGCCAGGCAACAACTATCAGACCAAACCACCACTCATGCAGCCACACTTCAAGTTGGGCGACACCTGCCCATTTCCCACTCCTCCTCACCAGTACATACACCAACCCCTCCTCCTTCCGAGGCTGAGTTCCTCACTGAGGAAACCATAGATCCTGCATACCTCGAACATGAACCCAAAAACCCCTCCATGTCCTCCTTACCGCTCAATGAATCCTCTCTCGCGGCTCTTGATCAAGCTGAAGCTTGCATCTACGGTAGTGACCCACTTCCACCCACTCATCCCTGATACTCACAAGCCTACTTCCAATGCAGGCGCCTTGGCCACATGAAACAGGATTGCCCCATTTACTCCTGTCCCTATTGCCACACGTTGCCCCGGGACACAACCAGGTGTACTGTCCATGTTTCTGTTGTTCCATCTGCCATCGTATGGCCCCGGGTCACCACCCTGACATTTGCCCTTGGTGACCTCACCAGCAAAATTCCCAAACATCATTGTCCTCATCCTCCTCTCGCAGTTCCTTTCACTCCCACCACTCCTGTACCTCCATCGACTCCCAAAGGTCCCATCAATCACACTGCCCACCTAGACACTCTTGTCCTCTCCCTGTCCCTATGCCTCATGCAGCTGAATCTTTTGATGATGTCTATGTCAACAACAACCCCTATGACGAGACCGCCTGGGCCAATATCACCAGCTCTCCTTGAAGATGTCTCTGTGACACTTCAACTGTAATGAGGGGGTAATGTTATGATTCACTACTTATCCTTTTCTTTTCTCACACACTTAGCTATACATTGTATTCCTACAAGTTTCTTGTTCAATTCTCACCTCGTACGTTTCCTTTCTCTTTCAGCACATGACTTCTTCCAGTTAGCTATCACCATTTCTCCACATGACTCCACAGTTATTGTGTCATCTTCTTTCTTTGTAATATCACTGATGTGTCACCTTCTCATTGGCTCTCATTATCGTACAACACGTCATCACTATTCCTCTATTCCTTTTAGTATCTCTTTCACATGGTCCGTGTGCCAAACTCTTATCTATAAATATGCGACTCTCATAGCAACAGATCCTTAGCTTAGATCTCCCTTGTCTACCTAGCATCTGTGACAATCTACTCAATCCTCGTGTTCTCTTGTCTCTCGCCTCCAGTACCCTTGACCCGGATTGTATCCGGTCTCCTTGAACCTCTGACCTGGTCGTATCTATGTCTGGTCCCTTTGTCATCATCTCAGGACTATACCACAGGATGACTCACTTCGCCACTTGACCGCTCATGCATCAGTGGATTCCCTCAAACCCTTGACCCGGTTGTATCTACATCCGGTCTCCTTTGTAATCGTCTTGGGACTATACCACAGGATGACTCACTTTTCCACTTGACAGCTTACGTGTCAGTGGATTCCCTCGAACCCTAGACCTCCCTTCATCTATCAAGGGCTATGTTTGGTCCTACCCGGGTTGAGCATAACAACTAGGATTGCTAGTTCAATTCTAGTTGTCTTTGGAACCTACTCTGTGAACTACCTCCCAGTTCAGACTCCACTGGTCTCAACTCCCTCAATTTCATTGTTTAAGTCATCATTGGGATTATCCCATTGCCAGGTCACAAACCCTGGTACGAGCTAAGCAAGAGGTTCCTATTTCCGCCTTAGTGCTGGTCTTATCATTCGTGAATCTTCCTCTTTTGGTTATTGTTATGATCTTATCACGAATGACAGACCACAAGGCTCTGGATGTATCTCGCAGTGCACACAGAACACTGGCTGAACGAATCAGGTGGGGTTGGATCTTTTCCGAATAACACCAGCCTACAAGGACTAAGAGTCCAGGCAATGACCATGGTGGTAAACAAGTGGATTAGACTGGAGAATTCCAGTCATATGTGTCTAGTTTATATATGTTACAGGATGGCGCACAGACCAAGCTGTGTGTGAGAGGATTTACTAAATATGTATAGATGAGAGAAGCATGTTGTGTGATAAAAGTAATGACAGCGTGAGAGATAAACAGAGATTAAAACCATGAGGCATGTCACATGATTAGGTCTAGACCTTGGTCATGTGATTTCTCACAATCACATGTTTGGTCACGTGACTTTGGAAGTGAAATGATGATGTGAATGAAGAAAAGTGGCTATGTCTAAAAAGTTTGAAAATATTCATATTATAATAGTTATTCCTTTACTCCTTCGCCTTTTCCCATCCAGAACCCTGTTGGATTAGGCTTAGTTCGTAACACTGCCACTGTCCACACATTCATATGCTAGTAGAAGTAAGGGGGAAATGGTTAGCTTGAACATATGAATATTGTCACTATATACAGCAGCATGCCCATCACCAGAACTCCCCACCACTGCATTACCACTGCCTTGGCTGTCAACACCCATAGCTTCAACATATACAGTGACCTTTTTGATGGGGCATGTTGATGGTTTTCCATTGTTGAGGCACTGTGATATGACAAGTGCTCATAACTGAGCTTTGAAGAGATTGAGTTCATTGCCAGTTTGAATGGAAGTGGCACTGTCTTTCTTGTTGGAATTCTTATTCCATATATGGTAGTACCTGATTACATAATCATAGACTACTTACAATTTCATACAGTAGCATTTTACTTTAGTAACTACAACTAGAGTATTCTACAGGTTATGAGCCCTGCTTGCGCTCAGTAGATCACTCACCCAGACTTACCCACGCCCGACTCTTCGAGTACAACAACTGGGAAGAAGAAAACCAGTTCATTGACTGTGCCCGACTCAATCACAGTATCTTCAGGATCATCCGCTGCCAAAACCGCTTTATCCCAATGGGATCCCCTGTTATCGCTCACCTCACCCAAGTGACCGAACTCATCATGGCCACTGAGAAGGCCAAGCCTAAGACCACCCTTCCTCCCGAATACTCTGACTTCACCTCCGTCTTCTCGAAAGAAGCAACAGACCATGTACCCCCATCACGCCCTTACAATCACGAGATCAACCTCGATGATTCATTCGTTCTCAAAATTGGGAAAATCTATCCTCTCTTTCCCAATGAACACACCGCCACTGAATCCTTCCTCAATGAGAATCTCTCCACCGGAAAGATTTGTCCTTTGAATTCTTCCCAAGCATCACATTTCTTTTTCTTGAAAAAGAAGGATGGAAACCTTTGCCCTTGTCAAGACTACCGCTACGTCAACAAACGCACTGTTCATGACACCTATCCTCTCCCTCTAATCTCCGACCTCATCGATAAACTCTGAGATACAAAGGTCTTCACCAAATTTGATGTTTAATGGGAATACAACAATGTCCGGATCAAAGACAGACACCAATGGAAGGCCACCTTCGTCACCCACAAAGGCCTCTTCGAACCCACTGTAATGTTTTTTGGTTTTTGTAACTCACCCGCCACATTTCAGAGATTCATGAACGACTCCTTCCGTGATATGATCATTGAAGGATGGTTAGTCATCTACATGAATGACCTCCTTATTTTCTCACCCAATGAAAAAACTCATGAGGAATGTACTAAACGTGTCCTACAGCGCATGATGGAATTCGACCTCCATCTCAAACTCGAAAAATGCAACTTCGCTACCACCGAAGTTGAATATCTCGGTATGATTGTCAAACCCGGTCAACTCGCCATGGACCCCGTCAAGTTAGATGGTATTGCCTTGTGGCCTACTCCTGCCAAAGTCAAAGATGTCCGCTCCTTCCTCAGGTTTGCTAACTTTTACAGACAATTCATATCCGACTACTCCAACATCACCCAACCCCTCATCGACCTTACCAAGAAGGATCTCCAATGGCAATGGACATTTCATTGCCAAGAATCTTTCGACACCCTTAAATCTCTCTTCCTGTCGAAACCTGTTCTCCACATGCCAAACCTCACCACCCCCTTCACCATCGCCACTGATACCTCCAAATTTGCCTCCGGAGGTATCCTTCTCCAAACTAACTCTAACGGGGAATGGCACCCCTGTTTCTACCTCTCACAGTCCTTCTCCCCTGCAGAATGAAATTATGATATCTACAATAGAGAACTCCTCACCATCCTCCATGCGCTAAAGTCCTGGTGTCACTACCTCCAAGGCTCCTCCTTCCCTGTCCAGGTCTTCACCAACCACAAAAACCTTACCTACTTCTGCATACCCCAAGCACTGAACCGACGCCAGACGTGTTGGCTGCTAGATCTTTCAGATTTCGATCTGAAGATGATTCATGTACCTGGCAAACTCCTTGCCGGACCCGATGCTCTCTCTCGCCGCCCCGATCGCCTCCCCACCTCTGATCTTGACAACAAAGGTGTCACCCTCCTTTCCCCTTCACTCTTCGTATGTACCATTGACGCTGCACTCCATCACTGTGTCCAATCCTCCTCCGCTGGAGATCTGCTTGTCCTTCAAGCCCTCCAATCCATGAACGAGGATATCCCTCCTGCATTCCGCTCCTGCCTATCAGACTGGCAACTAGATGCCGGTATTCTCACATACCAAAGCAGAGCATATGTACCTGCCGATGACGAACTTTGTCGTTCTATCCTTCAGTGTTGCCACAATCACGAGACCGCTGGACACCCCAGTTACCTCAAAACCCGACAACTCATCGCTGCCAAGTTCTGGTGGCCAGGACTCGCCACCTATGTCCGCAAGTATGTTGAAGGATGTGCCACCTGTCAACAAAACAAAGCCAACACCCATCCCACCGTACCACTGCTCACCCCGATTAAATCTTCCGCCTCTCACCCCTTCCAGCAGGTCTCTTGTGACCTGATTACAGATCTACCCGTGTCTTCCAGATTCGATTCCCTATTGGTCGTGGTCGACCATGGGCTTACTAAGGGGGTAATTCTCTGCCCTACCAAGAAATCCATCACTGCAGAGGGAGTTGCCGCCCTCTTTTTCCACAAAGTCTACCTCCGCTTCAGACTCTACGACAACATCATTTCCAATTGTGGACCACAATTTGCCTCTGCCTTCGCCAAAGAGCTTGGAAAACTCCTCAACTACGACCTCTCCCTTTCCACCACCTACCATCCCCAATCTGATGGGGAAACCAAACAAGTCAACCAGGAGGTTGAAATCTACCTACGGATCTTTTGTGGAAATGAACCCAGTTCCTGGGCTGAAAAGATCTCTCACACCGAATTTGTCCATAATCACCACCCTCATTCCGTCACCAATCAATCTCCATTCTATCTCATGATGGGATATGAACCCCATGCCCTTCCCTCAGTGATTTCCGACTCCACCCTTCCTGCCATCGAATCCCGTCTAAAATCCCTCTCCGCTGCTTGAGACAAAGCTCTTGCATCCCACGAGCTCACCAGACAAACCATGGCTGCTCATACTTGTCGAAAATTCCTCCCCTTCGTCCTAGGAGACAAAGTCTGGCTCGAGGCCAGAAACCTCAAATGGCAAATCATTAATCCTAAGTTTGCCCCGAAACACGAGAGACCTTTTACCATCACAAAGGTCCTTTCTCCTATCACCTATCAACTCCGCCTCCTGAAGACTTGGAAGATTCATCCCGTCTTCCATGCCACCCTCTTATCGCCCTATCGTGAAAACAATGTACACAGTCAGAACTTCCCAGCTCCACCACCTGACCTTATCGCCAGTGAAGAGGAATATGAAATTGAAAAAATCATCCGACACTGCGGAACCACTGGACACCGCTCCTTCCTGATCCGATGGAAGGGATACTCCGCTGAAGAAGACTCCTGGGTCCCTGAACGGGACTTGAAAAATGCCAACTCCGCCTTGAGGGCGTATAAGAACCTTCATCCCTCCATTTTTCCCCCATCCTCATCTCGTCGTTAACACCACCACCATGTCTTTTGAAAACAATGCCTCCTCCATCTCAACCATATCTTCCATCACTCCACCCACACCTCCGGGCACTCTGGTGCTCAATGAAGATGCTCCTACTCAGCATGCTGGATGGGGCCCTTCTCTCTGGCCTCTTGGGGAGCCTGGTCTCCCACCTGTATCTATCGCTACATTGCCTCCTTCTGTAGTCTCCATTAATGTTCCGCTCCACGCTAATACCCTTCATTTGGACTACGCTATGCATGAGGTCTCCTCCTGTCTCCACCATCATATTCACAACCCCCATATGGCTTTGGCCATCTCCGCTCATTGTGATGTGGATTCCGCCATCTTCACTCTCTACTCTGTGTATCTTCAGATCACCCATATCTCTGCCATTGCCACCTGCCTAGACGCCAGTGACGCCGACAACTTGTTCTACTCCACCATCCTCAGGTCTATTCAAAGGGACCTCTCTGAACACCTCATTGTCGCCTTCCATGAGCTTGATACCCTCTAGTTCTTCGAGGAGATTGACCATTACTTGCAACAGTTGTCCTTGGGACAGAGACTGTCAGAAACTCCTTCCACTCCATCCGCCTCATCTTCCGCCCTTGACCCTGAAGAAATCCTCACTATGGACTGCACTGAAGTTGCTCATGCTCAGGAGACTGAACATATCGCCCTCTATCATGGACATCCTCGTTACCACAATTCGTGCTTCATTTGCCATCATCTCGGGCACGTATGCACTTCTTGTAACCTCTACCAGTGTCCCCTTTGCCATGTCTGGGCACCTTGTCACCCTCAATGGTGTTGCCCAGGGCCTCCACGTATCCATGCTTGTACCCCATCATCCTCCTCACAATCCTCTTCCTCGTCCCAGGCGATCCTTGAATTCCCTCTTCATCGAGAACACCCTTCTCGTCACGTCCCTCCTTCTTATTCTTCTACAGCAACCCACTGTTCGCCATGATGCACCACCCCTCATCATCACAGTGCCTCTCCAAACGACTCCCTTAATCCCCATTTCAACAATTGTTTCCTGGACCACAAAGATACCTTCGTCGAGGACAATCCCTACAATGTGGAGGCTTGGGCCAACATTACTGGTTCACCTGGTGCGGACTATCGTGGTCTCTAATCTTCTTTCATCAGAGGTTCAGATCTAGTAGGGGGGTAATGTTACAATCTATGCACACTCTTTTCCTTTTCTCTACTTGACTCCTCTACGTACTACCATGTCAGTTGTTCAAGCCCTGCTCAATGTGCTTTCTTTTTCTTTCCATTATCTCATCCTTGATTAGTCACACGACGCGTCAGCATTGTTCCATCCTATTCCATCATCTTCTACACTTATGTGTCACAACACGTCATCCTTATTCCATACCCTTCTACTGTTATGATCTTATTGTAAATGACAGACCACAAGGCTCGGGACATATCTCACAGTACACACAGAGTACTGGCTGAACGAATCAGGTGGGGTTGGGTCTTTTCTGAATAACACCAGCCTACAAGGACTAAGAGTCCAGGCAATGACCACAGTGGTAAACAAGTGGATTAGACTGGAGAATTCCAATCATATGTGTCTAGTTTATATACATTACAGGTTTGTGCACAGACCAAGCTGTGTGTGTGAGGAAATACTAAATATGTACAGATGAGAGAAGTGTGTCGTGGGATAAGAGTAATGACAGCGTGAGAGATAGACAGAGATTAAAACCATGAGGTATGTCACGTGATTAGGCCTAGACCTTAGTCATGTGATTTCTCATGATCACGTGTTTGATCACGTGACTTTGAAAGTAAAATGATGTCATCAATGAAGAAAAATGGTTAAGTCCAAAAAGTTTGAAAATATTCATATTATAACACTACCCCCTTTTTAGGACTCAAATTCCAGACAAGTCGTGGAAGGTGCAGTTGACGTGAAGTTTTTGTAAGGTGAGAAAAGAGAATTGAAGTCTGCTACAGAAAGTCCACGGAGTTTTCTTGGAGCCGAGGGGTTCTTTTTATGGAAATTAGCGACTGCTACAGGAGCGGTGTGAATTATGTCGGCTGATTCCCATGTACGATCGGTTTCATCGCATCCTTTCCAATGGACCAAGTATTCCAGCTTCCGGCCTTTGAGACATGATGTGGCCAAATAGTCTATCTCAAATTGTTCCTCACCATCTTGATCTATTTCAATCGCTTCAGGTCGGACTTTAGGTTGTCCAGGTAAGGTTTCCCGATAAGGTTTGACGTGAGAGATATTGACCGTGGGATGAATATGGACGGCTTTAGGTAATTTGAGAGTTACGGCATTAGGAAGGACTGCGGTGATAGCGTAGGGTCCAATCCATTTTTGGGTGAGTTTTTTCGCCGTATAGGGAAGCTTTAGTTTATCTGTAGATAGCCAGACTTGCTGACCAATTACTCAGTCTTCTCTATAAACATTGTTGTTCTCCTCCTCTCGCTCACCTCCTAAGCCCAGCTCTCTTCGAGTTGTTATCCTTACATTCGTAATCCATCCTAGCCATCATTAGGGAAGTCTCTGCCTTCAAGCAAGTACTTGTTGGTCATTCCACCACTTGGAAGCCCCTTGTGGAAGTCATCATCGAACTCATCGTTGAGTTGACTCCTTCGTCCTTGCTTTCACTGAGTTCTGCTTGTCCACCTTCAGGCCAAGCATAACACGTCACATGGCAGGGAACAGTGATTCGAACAATGTCTTCATCTGAGGCAGGCGGCATGGGGGTGTTGGCAGTAATTGGAAGCATCTATATGGTGGACTTGGTATTTCAGCTGTCTGGGATAATGCTCACCAGAAATCTCCAAGTGATTTGCATATTTGAGAGATCTAAACTGATGTGAGCCTGACATCATGGGAGCAATTTGATGCATACTTTGAGTTGATATAGAATGTGATTTGCAGTCTGAATTGATTGCTCCCACTGGTTGAAGTCAAAATGGAAGGCACAATGTTGCCAATGTGTCTCTGTTCATGCAAGATCCACTGGAACAAAGAAGCTCATGTCATGCCAACGGCCTTTAATTCCCATGAGATTGACAAGTCTATAAGTAGATTCCAGGAGGGTTAGATCTCATAGAGTACTGTCTGATCGTTGTGATACATCTTGAATGTCCAAGTCTTGTTTCAAACAGCAAACTATATATGCGATGATTTTGGTCGAGGACACATTCCGCAGGTTTGCCATATACAAATGTATGTACAATTACTTGAACCACTCAGCCTCCTTGAGCGTAATTGCCTGCAGCATCAAATTGTAGGCGATGTTGTAGCCACCCTCCACAGCATGGAAGGTTGTACTCTTGACACAATTTACATATGGGGAGGTATGGTCCCTAATACATATACTTATTAATTACAAAGTCATTATAGAGGAAAATATGAACTCACCAGCCAGAGAAAACTCCAATGTAATTACCTCAAGTCACCAGATAGAAAGGGCTGGACAAATTGGGAGGCGGGATGTCAAACACAAAACCTTTGTACATCTGCTGGAAACATTCCTCAGGCCCCGGCCCCTCACTGGCAGGGATGAAAGTATCCACTGATCTGAAGGGATTAACCATGGTGGTGCCCACTGCTGCCTGCACAGGGGCAACAGTTTGAGGGACAAACTGAGTGGAAGCTGGAAGAGACAAAATGGGGGCTGAGTCAGATGCCGTGGTGCCTAGGACAGAAGCAGCTGGTTGCTGCATAACGACGGAAACAGCGAGATGGAGAGCTTCAAGTTCTTCACTACCTGCATCAGAAAGGCTGAGATAAGTGAGCGAGAGGGAGTCATTGTCTGTGTTGAGAGCATCAGATCTCACCAACGTGACTGGAGAGAGAGTGAGGGGGGATGGAACAGGAGGGGGAGTCTTGGAGTTGTCTATGGCACACTGCATCAGCTCAATGGCAATCTCATTGAGCAAAACCAGTTGTGTCTGCAAGTGTATGAGCAACTTGAAGTCTGTGTCCGACTCTAGTGTTAGCTAGCCATCAGAATTGAAAGGACAATGTGACATACCCTGTTTCATAGTCAAGGACCTAGTGGGTTTCAGGGAGGACATGAAAATGCTGATGATGATGCTGGAAGACACAGCTAGAAGGTGCGGGAATTTTGGATTGAGCTTTGAGTGAGGCTTTATATCTTCATAGCTCCAGTACACTGCTGGACATGACCAACAAAGAAAGTGAAGTACACCAAGACATCACTGCCTCGTGGGGCAGGAGGCAGGGACCTAACAAACTGGTAGGACTGCTATGGAATCTGACAAGGTTATTGGACACCTCTGGCTTGGATTCACCCTATCCAGCACAAAATGACATTTTTTTCAAAAGCTTTCTACCAGTAATTAGAAGCAAAAATAACTACAAGGTTCTTGATGGGGCAAGGAGAAGTGGAAGAGCATCTAGAGCCTCTCCTGACATCACCGGTGCTAACTGGAATGCCACATTGTATGATGCATCTTGAGAATGATAAGTGCCTGTGAAACTGTCATGAGACACTCCAAACCCTAGGAATACATTGCAAGCCTCATGCATGTCGCGTGAATACAGGTTGACCCCCCCACACCATTGTGGTAGCCACCCATGTCAGGGTAGTTGGCATGATGTGGGTTGAACCCCATGGCCATTCCACCATCGCCCAGATACCCTGGCTGCTGACCATAAGTGACTTGGAGGTAGTACCCAGGATTCTAATCGTGAGGATAAATGGTCGGCATATGCTCTGGCAGTCCTCATGCAGCATATGGGTTGAGAGGTAAACTTGGAGGAGGATTAGGGGGCAGAGGTAAAGCTGAGGTGGCAGCAGCAGAGGGGTTAGGGGGCAGAGGCAAAGCCGAGGTGGCAGCCACAGGAAGCACAGTGGCAGCTTGGAGGAACGTCTGAGAGGTATCAGTGGATGGCACAAGTACTGGTGCAATAGCAGGCTGAGAATAAACAAGTGGGAGGGTTCATGGTGCCTGGAGCTGCTTTGGTGATGGCATCAAAGGAGGTGCAATCTGTTTGGGAGGCCCTTCCACAGGCTTCTGAAGGGAGGAAATGACCATACGGTTGGTGCCCTCTGTGGATGTGCCAGTGATTTGGAAAGGGTCCTCGGATTCAGAAGAGATGTCCTTTTTCACGATGTGGGGCTGTGGCCGAGGGTGGACTTCAAGCAATTAGTCAATTTGAGATTCTTTTCTGCACTGTGATTTACTCACCAAAGGGTTCCACAGCCTTAGTAGGAGCTGAATAAATGTTAGAAGGCAAAGTATAACAAATATGACCATCCTTATCTTGAGCGCTGTCAGATGGGGTTCCAGTCTCCATGAGATCTGAATGCACAGGAGTGCAAGTATCATCTTCTGGTAAATGAAAGAGATCATGAGAATCAGTCAGTGCTATCTGAAAATGGGAAACTTGCCTTTGTCTGACAATGACACAAACTCCTTGCTCACGATCTTCCTCATGTGATGTACACAATGCGGTACTGTAGAAGACCGAGTCTTCTCCTTTCCTTGGTGTACATCCCTAGTGACCAGTTCATTGTTGTCCTCCGCTGCATGCTTCTTGCTGGCACACTTGCTAGGATCCACAGATGCTTGGCACTTGCAATTCCTGTGAGGTGCAACTTCCTGTCACGTGTTCTCTGACTCCATTGAGGACATGGCTCCCTCATGCCGTCCCCACACTTCGAGCAGGAGGACTTGAGGAACATTACTTCAGACAGGACTCTCAATGATTTTGACTTCTGAGGATTCAGACGTAGGCACTGTGACCTTCACATGTTCTAGAGGCTTTGAGGACTGCTTCACTTGTGTAGCAGCCACAGATGGCTTCAGGTGTGAGGGTCCTTTCTGATCAGTAGCACCGTTTGCAAACATACACCATCCACATGCTTTGGGAGCTGAGGCTGGTGGTGCTTGCTCAATGATGACGGGAGAGAGATTACTTTGTATAGCACCTAGTGGATTCAAGCAAGTGTGACACCCAGAGAGGCAATGGACTCACAATGTTCATGGACATCCCGGACCAGCCTAATCATGAGCCGCTTCTCTTTGATGGACGTGATCAATTTGCGCTTGTCCGGAAGCGAAAGATCATTTATCCCCTTGGTCTGAACCACCAAATTGTGATGTTGTCCAGGTATGAGGATGTTGTAGGGGTACCCTTCCATGATGAGCCCCTTTGATGCCAGGAATGGTAGGAGTGTCTTCCAGGGGAAGTTTGTTACAAGTGGTGGACCCCCTATCTTTTCTTCACCCATCCCTTCCCCTATCCTCAACTCGCTCGTTC
>JBBPQU010000844.1:0-13881 GCA_038092655.1 Boletus sensibilis
GGTAATGGCATCACATACAAAATGAAAATGAATGGGAATATGTTTTGTGCGATGCTCAGTAACAGGATTGTTAGCCATAAAAATGAAACC
Organism: Boletus sensibilis; assembly: GCA_038092655.1. Lineage (NCBI taxonomy): Eukaryota > Fungi > Basidiomycota > Agaricomycetes > Boletales > Boletaceae > Boletus > Boletus sensibilis. Next base: position 91 of record JBBPQU010000844.1, read on the forward strand.
TTGATTGTCACCACAAATAGGGATCAGTTGTAAATTGAAACCTAATTCACCAAACATTTGCTTGATCCATAAGACCTGGCGAGAACAATCCCTCAAAGCCATGTATTCAGCTTCTGTAGAAGAGAGAGCTGTGGTTTTCTGGAGGTGTGAATTCCAGAGGAATACTGCATTCACCAATTTAATATAAAATCCCGTTTGGGAATGGCGAGTATCAAGATCTGCACCCCAATCCGAGTCTGTGCAGGTGGTTAAGCTGGTTCCTGATGATCCATTGAAAACAAGTGAGTATTCACGAGTACCGATGAGGTAACAACAAATATACAGAGCCTTATCTAAGTGCTCTTGGGATGGATTGGCAGCCATTTGCGCCATTTGTGTGACAGCGTAAGCAATGTCAGGGCGAGTACCAAGCATTAGATACATTAATGAGCCAATCACTATCTGGAATCACATCCGAAGTTCCGGGTTGACAGGGGCTACATTCTTCTCAGGTTGATAACCTTGAGGTAAGGGTGTACAAGCGGGCCTTGCATTGATCATGCCGCACTATTCAAGTACTTTTTTGAGGTATTCGCGCTGATTGATTAACAATCAGCAACCATCTCAATGGATGTTCATCTGGAGGAATTCGCGAGCATCTCCGAGATCACAGCATTCCCACCTTTTCATAAAGGTGGCCTTTAGTTTCTCAACTAGGGCCTTTGAGGGTCTGCAGAACAAGGCATTGTCAACATATATGATTGCGAGGACAAATTGTTTGCCTTTCTTGAATATAAAGAGGCCGGTGTCAGTTTTGAGACGCTCAAAGCCAAGTTCTTTCATAGACTCATTTAGAGCCTTCCACCAAGCTAATTCTGCTTGTTTAAGCCTGTATAGGGCATGGAGTAATCTAAGAACTTTCCCCTTGAGATGAGAAGGGGTGAATCCTTCAGGAAATTCCATGTAGATTTCCTCATCTAATTTGCCATATAGATAGGCAGATCTCACATCAAGACTGGATATGTGCCAGTTTTCAAGGGTGGTGAGGGTGAGCATGCATTGCACTGTCTCAAAGCGCACCACTGGGCTGAATATTTGATCGAAGTCTAGGCCTTCAGTTTGCGAGAATCCCTTCGCAACTAACTGGGCTTTCTTCCGACCGTCTGATTTGACATTGAAAACCCAACAATTTTTAATGACCTTGCGGCCAGTTGGGCGGTCAACTACCTCATACACTTTACGCTCTTTCAACATTGTGAGCTCCTTGTTACAGGCCTCAAACCATTGCTTTCGTTCTGATTTGGGTAAGTGCTGAATGTCTCAGTAGGACCATTTGTGATAATTGGGCTCAGGGCCCTTATTGTCCAAAGGGACAGCCTTTGCGCATAGGTAAGAAACCAGCGCTTCTCCCCCTTCACAGACTATGTGTTCAACATCATCTTCAGAAGGAGAGGGGGATGGAGGCATTGCACCGGGAACTGGCGGTGTCGCTGGTGCAGGAGGCTGTGATTGGCCTGTGAGTTCTCTCCAACGAGTAACTCGTTCAATCTCCTTGATCTGCTTAGTGGGATTTTTGCGCTCTCCATATACATTCACAGGCCTCAGTGGAGGGCGACATTTGCACGCAGGTCACTTAGGGGGTACAGCAGGAGGCGCATCCAACTGAGGAATCCTCCGAGGAGGGGTAACAGGTGAAGGTGGGAAAGGGGTCCTTGTGTGCTCTGAAGGAGTGTCAGGTGAGGGATCTCACACAGGAGGTGGCGCAACTTGGGGTTGTCGACCATGAGGTGGTGATGGTGGTGGTAAATCATCCTCAACATCATCAGATGGAGGGGCCACAGGAAGGTCATGCTGGTGGGGGTGGCGAGGAACTTTGCTCACAGGCTTGTGAGGCCAAGCCCCAGCACAGTGAGGGAATAGGTTCTCATCGAACACTGCATGTGCGTAGGTGTGGAGTGAGTTGTCCAGATGCATGAATAGGTAATTGCGCTCATTTCTAGGAGCAACCCCTAGGTAGATCATAAGCTGAGACTTAGGCTGCAGCTTGCCTCCACGAGTGTCCACTGGTAAATGAACATACGCGCCGCATCCAAAGATGCGGAGATGGGAAACGGTTGGAGGAACTTTGAATAAAATCTCATAGAGTGTCCTCCAGTTGAGCCCTTTCTTAGGGGTGTGGTTGTAAACATGGGCTGCATGCATTACTGCAAATTCCCAGTAAGAAGGAGGTAGGCAAGTGTGAAGACGCATTGCCTGAGCCTTGTCCATGATGGTGTGAATAAATCACTCAGCACATCTGTTTTGCTGTGGGGTATGAGGTGCAGAATCATAGACATGAATTCCGTTGTCACGCATTAATTGCCCGAAGGCTTTGGATTTATATTCTTCCCCTCCATCAGACATCCACCCTTTTACAGGTGTGTTATATTGAGTCTGGACGTATTTTATAAACTCCTTTGTGGCTGATAGGGCCTGATCCTTAGTGTGCAGGTGTTGAATCCAGCCCATGGATGTATAATCATCATAAAAATAATGATGTACTTGTGCCTGTGGTATGATTCTGCCTCAAATGATTTAAGATCTAAGTGCACAAGTTCAAATGGTTTACTCGTGTGCACTTCATTGGAGGAGAAGGGGCAATTGGCTTGTTTGCCTAGCTGACAGCTGGGGCAAATTGGCTCAGTGGATGGAATGTTCATGTCCGGAAAATCTTTAATATGTTTTTGCCCAGCACACAGGACGTCCCGTGAAGGGTGGCCTAGATGGCGATGAAGTAATTCATAATCGATGGCGATCATATTGAGATTCGCACTAGCCGATGTTTTAATGGCAGGTGCTCTGACCCAGTACGTAGTACTTTCGCCATGCAAATACAAAGAAATCAAACACTGATTGTTACACTTATTTTGTATATGTATCTGCTTCTGAGAGCTGATAGAGTAGAGACAGTCATCTTTAAGTAATGTCCCAAGCAATATAAGCTTCAAGGAACAGTCAGGCATGTAGATAGTCGGCAATAATTGCACAACATTGCCTTTGAATTGAATCAGGACAGTGCCGTGTCCTTTGATAGAAGCGCAACCGCTAGCTGTCTGAGTGTACTGTTGCTTTGTAAAGACTTGGTACTCGACGAAATCATCGATGTTATTGGTGAAATGGGAGGAAGCTCCCGAATTGATAAGCCACATCTGGTCTTCAAAATCTATTATCTGCGCTTTATCCTTACTGGTGGCATTGTGTTTATCACACATGTTGCACTCTGCATAGTCAGGCAGCAGTAGTATATTGTCCATATCATCACTACCTACAACAGACAAGAGAATGTACTCTACAAACTGTGGCAAATAAAGTCACTCATCAGTGTCTAAGAGATGCGAGGAGGATGGAGACACATACTGGTGGTCTGAGACCATTGCATCAAGGTCGAAGTACTGCTCGTAGTCCATGTAATAATCCCCCCCTTGCTCTGAGCCAAGAGAGATGCAGTCTTCATCGTCGACCTGGTAGGCCATACTTGCCTCAATTTCATCCTCGAGGCGGTCCAACAACTTGTTAGAGATGTCCTTGATGTAGGCATCCTGGTGAATCTGGGAGAACCCAGAGGGGCTGAAGTTCTCCATGCCAAGACAGCGGGAGAGGGAGGTGGAGTGGTGGTGGCTGAAGAGGGAGGTGGAGGCCAATGCCTTGGAGGCACCAAAAGAGGGACTGCGGTTTGCAACCAGGTCGAGGTGGTGGACTGTCTCAATGGTCACTGGGACCTTGAGATAGCAAGCAAGGGAGACTGTGTTAAGGGTCTGTTGGAAAGCAGGTGGGCCATAGTTGGCCACACCGGAGGTGTGAGCAAGTAGATGAGGGTCGATGAGAGGTGTGGTATACACAGTAGATGCTGGTTTGATGACTGGCGCTGAGAACGTGAAGGAGGCGGTGGGTGCCTCAGTAGAGTTAGTATTCGCCTTGTGGTGATCCTTCTGCTTCTTCTTCCTGTCTGCACCACCTTGTTGCTGCTGTGAGAACTGGGGGTCCTGGTCCTTGTGCTTAACAGTGCTGATCTTGTTGGTGTGCTTGCCTTGGGGCTTGTGCTGCATGACATGTTGGTGCCATGCCATGGTGGCCATGCGTTCGATCTAGGCGAAGGTGGGGGGCATCACTTCCTTGGTAGTGTCGGTGATGCTGTCGACTGGTCCTAGGTTGAGGACCTGGGCAATGATGTCCATGTAGCGGAGTAGCTTGGTGAGAATTATCATCGCCTGGACAGGAGCTGATACCTCGTATTTGTATTCTTTGAGGCGAGCAAAGTGGGCGGAGAGCTTTAGAAAAGTGTTGGCGGAATGACTGTTCTCAGGGATGGTGGTATCCATCATCACTTTAAACTCTGTATAAATGGAGGCGATGGAGGGCTTGGAGAATTGAGTCTCAAGCCCAATCCAAATCTGTGACATGATGGCCGCGGACTGGTACTTATTTTGAAGGTGGGAGTTGAGCTTGAGCACTAGGTGGCCCATAGCCCAGTCATCCTCGTGGTCCCAAGCTTCGACAGCAGCTGTGTTGGTTCTGTCTTCCACCACGGTAGGGCAGCCATTGGCCATGACATACCAGAGGCCCTGGGAGCGAAGGAAAGCCTTCATCTTGGAGGCCCAAGAGAGGTAGTTGGGGCCAGTGAGTGTAGGGACAGAGGAGGAAAGGTTGTCTTTTGAGGAGGACATGGTTCTGTTGGAAACTGGGATAGGACGTCAGTACCGATCAAGTTTAAAAACAAGAAAAGGTGGCGAATGAGTCACACTTGTGATGTCTAGAGCCCAAGAATCCGGGTGACAGAGTCTCCCCATAGATCTCATGGAGTCACATATGTTCTGGCAAAGGGTTCATACTGGAACACGACTTGTCACTCAGAGTCGGCGTAAAATGCACGAGACAGCAGGTGCAGGTATCCAAGTGGTGGTGGCGAGCAAGCTCACACAACACGCCACTCAGGGCTCATAACCTGTAGAGAACAGGCATTACGCAGATCACTTGGTACTTACCTGCAGTTGTTGATTGCTAACTGAGATGATGCTCGTTGTGAATCAAGAGTGATGTTCAAACTCACAGAGCTGAGTTCTACTATGTAGTGTCTAGCGATGTGTGAACTATCTACTAGTTATGGTATACTACAGTAGTGTTCAACACAAACTTCTTGCCAGTTCCAATGCCCTCTCTCACTGCCCTGACTGTCTCCCCGCATCCGATCTTGATAACAAAGGTGTTACCCTCCTTCCCCCTTCACTCTTTGTATGCACTATTGATACCGCACTCCACCACCGTGTCCAATCATCATTTGCCAGAGATCTGCTTGTTCTTCAAGCACTCCAATCCATGAATGAGGATTTCACTTTTGTGTTCTGTTCCCACCTATCAGACTGGCAATGAGATGCTGGTATTCTCATGTACCAGGGCAGGATATATGTACCTGCTGATGACGAACTCTGTCATTCTATCCTCCAACGTTGCCACAATCATGAAACCGCTGGCCACCCTGGTTATCTTAAAACCTGTCAACTCGTCGCCACTGAGTTCTGGTGGCCTGGACTCGCCACCTATGTCTGCAAATATGTTGAAGGCTGTGCCACCTGTCAGCAGAACAAAACCAACACACATCCCACCATCCCACCACTCACCCCGATCAAATCTTCCACCTCTTACCCTTTCTAGCAGGTCTCTTGTGACCTGATTATGGATCTTCCCATGTCTTCCAGTTTTGACAGCCTATTGGTTGTGGTCAACCATGGGCTTACTAAGGGGGTAATTCTCTACCCTACCAAGAAATCCATCACTGCCAAGGAAATTGCCACCCTCTTTTTCCACAAAGTCTACCTTCACTTTGGACTTTATGACAAAGTTATCTCTGATCATGGTTCACAATTCGCCTCTGCCCCCACTAGGGAGCTTGGAAAACTCCTCAACTATTACTTCTCCCTCTCCACCGCCTACCATTCCCAATCTGACAGAGAAACTGAATGAGTCAACCAGGAGGTTGAAACCTACCTACGGATGTTTTGCAGAAATGAACCTGGTTCCTAGGCCAAAAAGATCTCTTACACCGAGTTTGCTCATAATCACTGTCCTCACTCTGTCACCAACCAATCCCCATTCTATTTCATGATGGGACATGAACTCCGTGCCCTTCCCTCGGTAATCTCCAACTCCACTCTTCCCGCCATCGAATCCCATCTAAAATCCCTCTCCACTGCTCAAGATGAAGCTCTCACATCTCATGAGCTCGCCAGACAAACCATGGCTCCTCGTACTCGACTACTTGTCAAAAATTCTCCCCCTTCATCCTTGGAAACAAAGTCTGGCATGAGGCCAGAAACCTCAAACAACTGATTATCAACCCCAAATTCGCACCAAAACGTGAAGGACCTTTACCATTACAAAGGTTTTATCTCCTATCACTTACCAACTCCGCCTTCCGAAGACTTGGAAAATTCATCCTGTCTTCCACGCCACCCTCTTATCGCCCTATCATGAAAAGGATGTACATGGTAGGAACTTCCCAGCTCCACCACCTGACCTTATCACCAGCAAAGAGGAATATGAAATTGAAAAAATCATCCGACTTCACAGAACTTCCAGATGCCACTCCTTTCTGATCTGATGGAAGGGATATTCTGCAGAAGAAGACTCATGGGTCCCTGAATGGGACTTGAAAAATGCCAACTCCGCCTTGAGGGTGTATAAAAACCTCCATCCCTCTGTTTCTCCCCCTTTCTCATCTTCTCATTAAAACCATCACCATGTCCTTCAAAACCTATGCCTCGTCCCTCTCCAATGAATCATCTATCACTCCACCCACTCCTCCAGCTTCTCTGATTCTCAATGAAGACCTCCCTACTCAGTGTGCTGAATGGGGCCCTTCTTGTCATAAAATGGTCTTGTTTTATACCTTTTTTGCTTTCTTTCCTTCTTTTTTTCTGATCATGTGACTTTTCACATCACATGACCTCCATTTACCACCATCACATGATCACATTCACTTTCTCATCATGTGATCCATTCCACCTTTGTCTCACGTGATTCCTTCCTTATCTCTCATGTGACACTATGTCATTTCCTTACTCATCGCTCTAGTCCCTGACATTATTCCCCTTTACCCTATCAGTCAGCAACTGATGTCATAACCCACAGCCCTACTATACATAGCTAGCTATGTCATAGTCTAGCTCTTACCCTGTACCCTACTATACTTCTATATAAGTGGTCCTTAGATGGCTAGGATTGCTAGTTTGATTCTAATCGTCTTTGGAACCTACTCTGTGGACTACCTCCCAGTTCAGACTCCTGGTCTCTAGCTTCCTCACTTTCATTGTTAAGTTATCGTCGGGATCATCCCATCGCCAGATTGCAAACCCTGGTATGAGCTAAGCAAGAGGTTCCTATTCCCGCCTTTGTGCCGGTCTTATCATCTGTGAGTCTTCCTCTTTTGGTTATTCCTCTACTCCTTCACCTTTCCCCTGCAGTCTCTCTTTGATCTAGGTTTAGTTCATAACATTTCTCTTTGGCCAGTTGGGGAACCTGGTCTTCCTCCTGTCTCTATTGCTACATTATCCACTCCCGTGACTTCTGTGAATGTCCCTCTTCATGCTAATACCCTTCACTCTGACTACGCTATGAATGAAGTAGCCCAGCATCTCCACCATCATATCCATAACCCTCACATGGCCTTGTCCATTTCTGTGCATTGTGATGCAGACTCCGCCATATTCGCCCTCTACTCCGCATACCTCCAAGTCACTCGCATCTCCGCCATTACCACACACCTAGATGCTGGTGACCCTGATAATTCCTTCTATGCCACCCTCCTGAAGTCCATTCAAAAAGACCTTACAGAACATCTCGTCATCACGTTCCACGAATTGGACACACTAGAATTCTTTGAAGAAATTGACCATTACTTGCGGCAGTTGTCTTTAGGATAAAGACTGTCAGAAAACCCCCCACTCCATCCACTTCATCCTCAGCCTTAGACCCTAAAGAAATCCTTGCTATGGATTGCACCGAGTTTGCCCACGCCAAAGTGACTGGACAAGTTGCCCTTTACCACAAACACCCCTGCTACCACAACTCCTGTTTCATCTGCCACCATCTTGGGCATGTATGAACATTGTGCTCCCTCTATCAATGCCCTCTCTGCCATGTTTGGGCCCCTTGTCATTCCCAATGGCATTGCCCAGGACCCCCTCATGTCTGTGCATGTACCCCTTCCTCTTCTTCATCACAATCCTCTCACTCAGATTGCGCATCTCTTGGATCTCCCCCTTGTCAGGAACCCCCTCCTCGTTTTTCCACTAACACTCGACATTCTCCACATCATGCCACCCCTTCATGTCATAGCACTTCCCCAAATGTGTCATTGAACCCACATTTCAACAATTGATTCCTGGATCACAAGGATACCTTTGTCGAAGACGATCCTTATAGCACAGAGGCTTGGGCCAACATCACTGGTTCTTCCGGTGCCAACTACAGGGGTCTGTAACTCAATCTTCATCAGAGATTCAGAGTCTAGTAGGGGAGTAATGTTACGATCCATGAGTACTCTTTTCTCTTTAACATGCTTTTCCTTAACTCATCTATGGACTACTACATCAGCTGTTCAAGCCCCGCTCGACGTGTTTCTTTTACTCTTTCTTTATCTCACCACTGCTTAGTCATACAACACACCAGCATTGTTCCATTCTCTTCCATTACCTTCTACGCTTACACGTCCTGACATGTCATCTTCATTCCATCCTCTTCTATGGCTTTCTATGATGATGTGTATATACCTATTATATCCTTTGATCTCTCAGGCTCTTAGTATATAAACTGCTCTCTAGCATCAATGTAACCTAGCTTAGATCTACTCAGTTCCTGCTATTATATCACTGCTTCCCTCCTTTCCTTCTCCTCCTAAGCCCAGCTCTTACTTGAGTTGTTATCCTTGCTCTTGAAACCACCTTAGTTATCCCTAAGGAAGTCTCCACCTTCTAGCATGTACTAGTCGGTCGTCACCACCAGTTGGAAGTCCCTCGTGAAGTTCTCTTTAGACTCCAATGTTGAGTCAACTCCTAGATCCCTGCTTTTACTGAGTTCTGCTTGTCCACTCTCAGGCCAAGCATAACACTGGCCACCTTGGCTATCTCAAAACCTGCCAACTTGTCACTGCCAAGTTCTGGTGGCCTGGACTTGCCACCTATGTCTGGAAATATGTTGAAGGCTGCACCACCTGTCAACAAAACAAGGCCAACAGTCATCCCACTGTACAACCACTCATCCCAATCAAATCCTCTGCTTCACACCCATTCCAGCAGGTCTCTTATGACCTGATTATGGATCTTCCCATGTCTTCCAGTTTTGACAGCCTATTGGTTGTGGTCAACCATGGGCTTACTAAGGGGGTAATTCTCTGCCCTACCAAGAAATCCATCACTGCCAAGGAAATTGCCACCCTCTTTCTCCACAAAGCCTACCTCTGCTTCAGACTCTACAACAAAGTCATCTCTGATCGCAGCCCACAGTTCACCTCCGCCTTCACTAAGGAACTTGGAAAACTCCTTAACTACAATCTCTCCCTTTCCACCATGTATCATCTCCAATCCAATGGGGAAACCAAACAAATTAACCAGGAGGTTGAATATACCTTCAAATCTTCTGTTGTAATGAACCCGGTACCTGGGCTGACAAAATCTCCCATGCCAAATTTGCCCACAATTACCACCCCCACTGCATCACCAACCAATCTCCATTTTATCTCATGATGGGATATGAACCCCATGCCCTACCCTCAGTGATCTCCAACTCCATACTCTCAGCCATCAAATCCCAGCTAAAATTCCTTAGTGCCACAAGGGATGAAGCACTTGCCTCCCACAAGCTTGCCAGACAAACCATGGCTGCTCATACTCACCACCATTTCCCCCCCTTTGCCCTCAGAGACAAGTCTGGTTAGAAGCCAGAAACCTCAAACAGCTAGTAGCCAATCCAAAGTTTGCCCCTAAATATGAAGGACCCTTTACCATTACAAAAGTTCTATTGCCAATCATCTACCAACTCTATCTTCCAAAGATCTGGAAGGTTCACCCCATGTTCCACACCACACTCGTATTGCCCTATCACGAAAACGACATACATGGCTAGAACTTTCCCACTCCACCACTTGATCTTATCACGGGAGAAGAAGAATATGAAATAGAAAAAATTATCTGACATCACAGGACCACAGGTCGCTGCTCCTTCCTGATCTGATGAAAGGGATACTCTGCCGAAGAAGATTCATGAGTCCCTGAACAGGACTTAAAAAATGCCAACTCCACCTTGAAGGCATATAAAAACCTCCATCTCTCTGTCTTTCCTCTCTCTTCATCCTCTCACTAAAACAATCACTATGTCTATCAAAAACAATGCCTCTTCCCTCTCCTCCAAGTCCTTCATCACTCCACCCACTCCTCCTTCATCACCCACTCAGGAGCCTCGCAACCAATGTGCTGGTTGGGACCCTTCTCTTTGGCCTGGTCAGGAACCCAGCATCCCTCCTGTTTCTATTGCTATGTTACCTTCTCCCATGATCACTGTCAATGTTCCACTATACACTAATACTCTCTGTTCTGACTATGCCATGAACGAGATCATACAGAGACTCAATTATCATACCACAGTCCTCACATCACCCTCACCATCTCTGCACATTGCAATCCTGATTCCACCATCTTTGTGCTATACAGTGCTTACCTCCAAGTATCCCATATCTCTGCTATTGCCTCTCGCCTCAATGTGGGTAATGCAGATGAAAGCTTTTATGCTACCCTCCTCAGGTTCATTCAGAAAGACCTTATCTCCCATCTGACCATCACTCTCCATGAATTAGACACTCTGGAGTTCCTTGAGGAGATCAACCACTATCTTTGCATCCTGACCTTGGAACAATGCTTGTCCACCATGTCAAATCTGGAAGTAAGTCCGAAGTATTTGATCTACTCCGAGCACTCCTGTCCAAGTCCGGAGACCTTGATCAGTGAGTTTGTCTGGAGTTAGCATTGGAATTACAGGACTCAGTTCCGAAGTTCTGGATTTTCGCTTGGACTCTTTCCTTTCGCTTATTCCCTTCTATATATCCTTTCAGAAATCACTTAGGTTGATACAAGTGCATCTCCGCCCATGAGTATAAAGTTCCTTTCACTTTTTCAAACTCCTCAGTTGTCTTGCACCTCCTTGGGCAGCAGCTGAGGTGAGTTCTATCCTACTTACTTTAGTACTTTTCTCTAATTCATATAGTGTGCATCTCTGCCCTTTACTTAGTTTGACACACCAATCCTGCTATCCCATCTATGTCCTCTTCCCCCCTCGATCCCAAGGAAATCCTCACTCTTGATCGCACTGAGATTGCCAATGCCGAGGAAACTGGTCATGTAACTCTTTACCCTGAATATCCCCACTATCATGAATCCTGCTACGTGTGTCATTGTCTCAGCCACATTTACACTCAATGTTCTCTCTACGAGTGCCTCCACTGCCATGTTTGGGCACTCCATCATGCTCAGTGGCAATACTCAGGACCCTCTCACATTCATGAATGGACCCCCTTCTCATCCTCTTCATCTTCTCATTCCTCTTGTGCATCCCTCAGACCCCCTCCTCACCATGTTCCCCCTCCTCATACTCCTGTCTCCAATTGTCGTTTCCCTCCTTGTCATTAGACCCCACCTCGTCATAGCTCCTCTCCTCATCCTCATTGTTCCATCAACATCTCTCATTATGCTGACAATACCCTCGTGGAGGACAACTCCTTTGATGCTACAGCATATGCAAACATGACCAGTTTCCCTGGTCCCAAGTACAGGAATTTTGACTAGTCTTCATCAGAGATTCAAAGCTAGTTGGGGAGTAATGTTACAATTGTTGTCTCCATGTGTACTCTTTTCTCTTTTCTTACTTGTACATCTCATCGAACTCTAAGTGTCTACTATTTGAGCCCCATATGACACTTTCTTTTCTTACTTGTACATCTCATCGAACTCTAAGTGTCTACTGTTTGAGCCCTGTATGACACTTTCTTTTCTTTCTTGATTAACTCATCCTTTGCTTAGTCATGTGACATGTCAGTGTCCTTCTACCACCTTCTATCATCTTCTACACTTATATGTCACATCTTGTCACACTTCTTTCCATACCCTTCCACAGGTTTCTATTATAATATGTTACTTGCTTTATATCCACGATCTTCCCAGGGTCTAACTCTATATAAATGCGACTACCTGTTACGCTCGACCCAGGTAGGACCAAATGTAGCCCTTGATGGTCAAGAGAGGTCTAGGGCAAAGAGGATTCCTTGGACGCGTAAGCATTTACAAGGCAAAGTGAGTTGTCCTGTGGTGGAGTTCCAAGACAAAGACAAAGAGACCGGTTTGATAAGGCCAGGTTGGGGGTTCAAGGGGATTCGCTGGGCATTGATATGCAACAACAGCAACAAGGAAAACTGGACACAGGGGCTCAATAGCTCACCTGACCGGGTCAGAGGTTCAAAGGGACCAGACACATCCAGGTCAAAGATATGAGAATGATGGATGAGAGAAAGCAAGAACCAAGTGGATTATCTCAGCTGTGTACGAGGGAAGTACAAGGGTAGACAAGGGAGGTCTAAGCTGAGGATCAACTACAGAGGAAGTCACGTATTTATATGTAAAGATCTGGTGCATGGACCATGGGAAAGAGATACCAACAATGGAAAGCGAATAGGGATGACGCGTTGTATGATAAGAAGAGCCAATAGGAAGGCGACACGTCATTAGTATTACAAAGAAAGGAAGATGGCATCATCAAGGCATGATGACTGCAGAGTCATGTGGGAAATGGCAATAGCTGACTGGAGAAGTCACGTGCTCAAATAAAGAAAAGAGATGTACGAGGCGGAAGTTGAATGAGCGACTCATATTGATACAACGCAAGGTTAATCGTGAGAAAAGGAAAAGAGTAAGTGGTGAATCGTAATATTATCCCCACTCTATTGTTGAAGTACCACTAAGACATCTTTATGGGGATCTGGTGATGTTGGACCAGGCCTCTGCATCATAAAGGTTATTGTTGACATAGACATCGTTGAAAGGGTCATCTGCACGAGGCGCAGGGACAGGGAGTGGATGAGAGCGTTGAGATGGGCGATGGACCTGATGGGATCTCTGGGAGTCGGTGGTGGTGGACATGCAGGAGCAGCAGGAATGAAAGGAACCATGGGAAGAGGAGGATGAAGACGATGGCTGGGAGTTCTGACAATGGGGGTGCCAGGTGTAGAGAACAGGCATTTACGCAGATCACTTGGTACTTACCTGTGATGGTTGATTGCTAACTGAGATGGTGCTTGTTGTGAATCAAGAGTGATATTCAAACTCAGTGAGCTGAGTTCTACTATGTAATGTCTAGTGACGTGTGAACTATCTACTAGTTATGGTATACTACTGTACCGTTCAACACTCCCCCTTGCTCAGTGTGCCATTTAACGCACAAGCATAAGAGTGGTAGTTTACATTGCACGACTAGTTCCAGCTAGTGGTGTGTTTGAACACAAGATCAATTTGAAACCTACACTGCTCAAATTTGACGTATCCAAGGTTCTTGGTGAACATATCGGCAGGATTGTCAGTCCCTTTGATATAGAAGATCTCTATGTGCCGATTGGTAATGGCATCACATACAAAATGAAAATGAATGGGAATATGTTTTGTGCGATGCTCAGTAACAGGATTGTTAGCCATAAAAATGAAACCTTGATTGTCACCACAAATAGGGATCAGTTGTAAATTG
>JBBPQU010000845.1:0-13877 GCA_038092655.1 Boletus sensibilis
CGTGGGCAGGGGCACAGTCTATGGTGTCTTCAACTAGGTTGAAGTCTCCTAGTAGTATGTCAGGGTGGAAGGGGTGGTTGTTGATGTTGTTTTGGATCTGGGTCCAGAAGTCTGGATGGGCATTAGGGGAGTTTGGGGCGTATATATTAAGGATGGTTAGTTTCTGGTTAGTGTGCCAGTTTATGGTTAGGGTCAGCGCTCATCCAGGTATCAACTCCATGGTGGTGAGGGTTTGTGTGTTGACTAGTTCCTTGTTGATGACAAAGGCTACTCCGGCTGTGGAGCCGGAGTTAGTTGTGGGGCAGGAGTTGATGATTTTAAGTCGTCGTCTGAAGAGTGTTTCTATTTGCGTAATATGGGTCTCGTCTAGGTGAGTCTCTTGGAGGCAGAGGATGCTTATCTTTTTTTCTCTGAGTATGCGATGTATTGTTGTCCATTTGGATAGGGGTCCAGGGCCACAGTCGGGGGAGGCCTGGCCTTTGATGTTGAGGATGGCTATTAGTGCGTTTGCTCGTGAGTGGGGTTTCCTGGGGGGGGTGTCGTTAGACGGGTGGTGGTTGTTTGGTCGGATTGTCTGTTGGTGTGGTGGGTTGTCATTAGACGTGTGTTGGGTGCTGGATTGGACTGCCTGTTGGGACTGGTTGGTGTTTCAGTTTTGTTCGTTTTGGTCATTATCATTAGGGGGGGGGTCCATCACCATACTCTCCAGGCAGGTCATCAGGGGGGCCCGTGATGGCGGCCGGAGTCCCCCTTCTTTGATCAGAGAGGTGTAAGCCGTGGCCAGAGTTGGAACCGTAAGTGTGTAGTGTGGATATTGGGGTAATATGTCATGTTACTGAGTCATCGCCATTAGACATCTCAGGCGAGTCAGTGATAGCTAACCAGCTATCGCGGGGATGTTGTCGTGGGGCACAGTCTTGGGGTCCAACTCCCCAGGGTGTGCTCGTTGACTTCAGGTCCCACCCAGCGGGTCATCCAGACCTAAATAGGTCTCTGCTATGTTTTGGGGGTCATGGCTTTCCTGTCCTGCGTACAGTCAGTAGATTTGGGCCGTGACCGATTCCTGGTGATTTGTGAGCACTTCGGTCAGGCAAAGGCTATAGGTCATAAACTATGTGCATTTAGAGGGTTCGTATGGTGGGGTTTGCATGGGTTCAGTTAGTAACTTTAGTTACATATATTCATGGGTATATACACAGATCAATAGGTTATTAGTTGTGTGTCCTAGTATTGGTTGGAGCGATTGTAGGTGCCCCAGCTGTATGTGGTGCCACGTGGTCTCCCACATCCTCTGTTTGGAGTAAGGGTCTTTGGTCATAGGACGGGGCCATTCCAGCCTGGGATATTGGGAAAGGGGCAGAGGCCTGTTGGGTGGGTGTAGGAGTGACAGATGGCACATGGTATAAGGCATTGGAATTCGCCAGTGCCGTCCATTGGGGTATGGTAGGGGAGTGATGAGAGCGTGATTTGTAGGTCCGTTCATGCACGGGGGTCGGTCATGGGAGGGTCGTTTGTTAGAACATTGAACCTTGGGGCAAGGATCCCTCTCATCAGCTTGATATCAACTCGTTCTATCTTAACCATAGTTATGAAGTGTCCAATTGCGTCTCTGGGGCGGTCATGGTTGTCTGTGGTGGCAAAGGTGGGGTCGGTGGTGCGGATAATGGTTGTGATTCTTTCGCACATTTCCGGGGTGGCCCATGTTCTTTGTATGGTTTCTCGGACAGTTGGTACATCTGTGGTCATGAATCCTACTAGGAAGAAGAGGAGGGGGGGGGGAGTTGCGTGACTGTGAAGGGCTTTGCTTTGAATGTGATCTTGGTGGTTGACCAGACTCGTTGTGTTAAGATCATTTGTATGACTTGTTCTGGTATGTCGTAAATGAGGAACGAGTTCAGGAGTACTGTTTGATGTCCTTGTGGCGGGCGTGGGGGGGAGATCTTGGGGGAGATGGAGGGGTGGTTTATTGCCGTGGCTATTTCAGTTATCATGGAGCGGATGTTCTCCATGAGGGCTGGGTGTGTTGTGGAGGGGTCATGTCTGTTCCAGTCGAAGGGGTGTACAAGGAATTTGGGATTGGGAGTTTGGAACCAGCAGGTTAGGAGACCTTGGTCAAGGTGTTCTAGCATTTCCACAGGGTTCAGGGGTTCTATGGTGGGAAATCCTTCATTGGGGGGAGCTGTGAATTGGGTGCCATGGGGGTTAGGAGGGGGGGGTGGTTGGTGTCCTAGAGTGGCTCGGTTATGTTTGCTCATGGCTAGGAAGGCTAGGATTTGTGTTTCGTCAGCATTGGGTTGGGTGGAGTCCAAGGTCGTAGGGTGTGGGGCTAGCCCAGGGGTATGAGGTGGGGGAGATATGAAGGGCGTGGAGGTGGGGGAGGGCATGTCATGCACGGATTGGTCAATCCTGTATCTGGGGGGGTGGAGGCTCAGGAGGGGGGAGTCCATCCTGCGTGAGGTTGGCGTTGGTGTTGGCGGGGAGTTTTCAGGGTGTTGGGGTAAGACAGGTGGGGTTGGTAGGGCTACGGGGAGTGTGCGGGGAGAGGGGGGTTGGGTGGTCGGTTGTATCGGCGTGGTTGGCAGGAAGGTCGGTTCTGTTTCCATGTCTGCAAAGGAGGGGGAGAAGTATTTGTGGCCTCCGGACAGAGGGTTGGAGGTGTATGAGTTGTGGACAGAGGGAGTAAGTTTATTCACAGTGCGTTGTGGGCCTGCCATGGTTATCCCAGGGTGAGAGAACTGGGCATTAGTGGGATGGTGTATTTATTCATTACAGGTTGTGTGTGGGTCACGACTGGGTCGTGTGTTTGTGGTCAGGTTTGGGTAGCATATTCAGTAGATCATGGGTCCAATCTTGGACTGTGAAGTGGGCATGTTGATTTGGGTAAGATGGGTCAGGGGCGGGAAGATATATTACATTCAACGTGAATTGTTGGGGTACATGGTAGCATGACCTACTAGCCATACAGTGCTTCTAGTTCCACCCAGCGGTCTAACTCTTCCTGGAGTTCCTACTTAAGGGTTTCATCGAGTTCCACGTCATGGATGGTAAGGGTGGTAGGGGGTGGGGTTGGGATGTAATTCATTGGGCCGTACCATAGTGGGATTGAGAGAAAGGGGCATTGCGCCGCAATGTGACTGGCTCCATGACAAATGGTGCAGGAGAGTTTGGTGATGATTTCAATGGTTGTGTGCGGGGTGGAGTTGTTAAGTTTGATGGATCGTAGGAGGTGGCGTAATTGGGGCCAGCTATCAGGATGGGGAGGCAAGTACGAGGCGGTGATGCTATACATAGAGGGGCATTGGGTTGCAGCCGGTGATTGTCAGGTTGCAGGGTCGTACATAAGTTGCGTGATTGCGAGGGAGGCTTGGAGTGTTCCTGGGTTTGGCAGGTGGGTGGTGGGGGGCTGCTGATGGTGCGATAGCATGTTGGAAATTTCTGCGAGGTGTGGCGGTGAGAACCAGGTCGACTTGGCCATTAGTAGCAGTTGTTTGGATGGGATTGGCGGGTGGGTGGAAAGGGTAACAATGTGGAGGGGGACGTCAGATGGGGGGAAGTCGATGATGTGGAAGGTGATGTCTTTAAAGGACCATACTCTTTGTAGACGGAGCCGCTCTAGGCTCTTGGGGTTGAGTCCTTGCAGGAGGAAGGATTTGAGGGCGGGGGCATGTTCCAACGCATCAGGGCTCAGGATGGATGGGGTGATATGTAGATGATCTGGGTGGCAGATTTGGCATATGGCAGCAATGTGAGTTCTTATGAGGTCAGCTAGGATCCTAGTCCTGCCTTGTTTGGGGTCTCCATTAAAACCAAACACCTGTATGAGGGCTTTGGGATGGGGGGCCACGGTCCATGCAGCTTTGGTAGGGTCGTCTAGTCATTGGAGCGGTTGGTTGGGGTCCATGAAATGGACATGTGGGAATCCACCTGGGGGGCAGGGGGTATATATAGGTATTGGGAGGGAGCGGTCAGGTGGGTTGTTGATTGGTCTCATCTTGGGGTGGTACGACCTTTCGCCCTAGTTTTATAGTGTATTAGGTCAATTGGGCAGTGGGGTGGTCCTTATTTGGGTGGTGGGGGTATTGTGTCATTATAGGTGGTCACCTGAGGTCTACATCAAGAGGCTTGTGGGGTCTGAATCAGGGGCGCTCCTGCAGAGCTTCAGTCAGTCGTTCCTGCTTCGGGGTGGGGGGTTATACAGGGGGGTTTCAGTGGGGCGAGGTCTGCTGGATTGTGAGGTTTTAGTATGCGACTTGGGTTTGTTGGGTAGGGGAGAGGCTCCATTGTTTGGGCTGGGTATATCTCACCAGAGGTGACTTGTGTTCGTTTGTTCTAAGGCTTCAAGGTGAGGTTTAGGTTTTCTGCTCTGGTAGGTAACGTTCAGTTCTGAGTTAGTGGTCAGGGGGTTGGTTGTCATTGGGTTAGTACGTTTCTATGGATAGAAGTGTCATTATGTTTTACGGTGTGGTCTGGGGCGTGTAGTATGAGTTTTTATTGTCTGTTGGGTCGCGTCATGTCATTTTTGTGTGGGGGGCCAGACGTTTGTCTGCCGTTTTTTGGCCTTGCCACCCTTCTTAAGGCGTGGGAAAACCGACCATGGTAGTGGTAGCGGTTCAAGGAGCCCCCCAATATTCCTTTTTTCTTCTCTCGTAGCACTTAGTGCGCCTTCTTGGTCTTGGATATGAGCATGCCTCAAGCGACGGAGAGGCCATGCTGCAGCGGCATGTACATATCAATGATACCCTAGGCGAGTGACGAGGACAACCAACTTGAAGGCACCTTCAGCCTATACTACACTAACCGCCCCTACCATGTCCAAACTCCCGCTTGTCCCCATTTTCTCCGCTGCTCATGTCTCCAAATGGGATGCCCTTCCCGAAGATACCCTCATCCGCGCCACACAGTGCACATTTGAACTCGAAAGAACGACGCGGCCATGTGTCAATGACCAGTCTAGCGACGCTGGCCATGATGCGTGTGCACCATCGGAGTCGTCCAAGTCTGACGGGGGCGTCTTTTCAACGCGCGAGTGCGAGATCACCGTGCGAGTCGCCCCCGTCGTTGGTGCCGTCGCTACGAACCCACCAGCACGCTGCGTCGGCCGACGCTCGTCCAAATCACGTGGTACATATATATTTATACTTTCCGTTTTAGGAAATCACCCCACCTACACATTTCCTTTTGTCTGCGTGCTATTTTCCTTGCTGCTGACTTGGTGACTCTCTTTGTTGCTTTGCGGATTAGAAAATATGGCCGTAAAGACCTATACCTGGATCACACTCTGGTTCCTCTTGACCGCACCTGTCATCTTTTGGGATGCGACGTACTGTTTTATGAGGTATGTCTCGTGTGCTGTGCTGTTTGTGTGGTAACCTTCCAGCTCGTGGAATGTCTAGACCGCGCTCTATGGTCGGGGGAGATCTTCACTGGATTTGGGAGCCATACGGAATATACCAGGACATAGACTACGTGAGTCGCATTCACGGCGTTAAATCTGGGACATACGTTCATAATTACGGAATAGGTATATGGTATAAAAGCCCTCGAAGAAAACAATGGGTTCACCAACGCACAGTGTAAGCCTTTTCATAGTCCATATTATGTCTATTTAACCTCATTAATCTTCCCTCACACAGCCCTTCTCAATTTGGTAGAGACGGCGTTGAATCTCGCCTACGTTTACCTTGCAAACGTGTCCAGCTGGTCTGGCGCGCCGTTGCTCGGGTTTGCTGCGGTGACTATGACACTTTCCAAGACGGTGCTTTATTGGGCACAGGAGTATTATTGCGGTTGGTGTGCAGTTGGACATAATGCATGGGGCAATTTATTACTCTACTGGGTACTGCCGAACGGGTGCGTGTCTGGCTCTGATTTCCGCTGTCCTTGGCTCGCGTGTGCTACGTGTGCTGATGATTCTCCCCTTGTTTTTCCCTTTCTCTGACCTTTCGTCCTGGTCCCGACCTGACGTGTGATTATGCAATCCGCGATGGCGTTCTTGTGACAGGCTTTGGCTCGTGTTCCCGAGCATGATTGCATGGCGCCTTGGTGGTGACATCATCGGTTCTCTTTCTGCCGCCCCGCAGAGCGCGCGTAGGGCTGCGTCTGGAAAGACGCAGTAAGCCCCCGAAATTGGTGAGCGCGTGCAAATGACTTACATGGCGACAACTACGGGTGCGTCGTCAGGACATTGAAATGGGGGGAATCAGGACAGGAACGAAGAGGATCACCTACGAAGAGTATACGTTATTGCGTATGTGTTATTTATATAAGATGATTCAAGTCGTACGGGCGTCAATGGATATTCGTGAAATCGAATCGAGCATGATGAGGATGCATGAATTTGTCCAACTCTGTCTCGCGCCAGGACAATTACTCGGCACATGACCAAGGAGTTACAAAAATTCTGACTTCAACAAGGGTAGTACTCAGTACTCAGTGCTCAACAAATGATCAAGTATTGTGCAACGCAAGGCACGCTACTTCCAGACTGATTACTCTGGCTTGCCTAGAATCTGTTTGTTTCGCGTTTTCGCGTCTGTTCTTCATTCCTGCGTCGAGCCTGTGATGCTTACAGATCGTCGAGGCAAGGTATGACTCGGATTCAAAGAACCTTGTGAGTAAGTTATTGTCGTCAACCTTTTCTGCTCCCTATGAAGCTATTCATAAACACCACGAAAATTTGAGACCTAACTGTTTGTTCAGTTGGATTACTGTGGTGGTGGTCGCCTTCACTGGTTCCTCTACTAAATCATTACAGCACTGTCTACATCTGGAATGTTCACGACAATCTCTGGCGACTCACCCAGCTCGTCGTTACTTCATTCAACCCTTGTGTAACAGCGAACGTTCATCCATGGGTTGAAAAACATGGTGCAGTGAATATACAGACACACAGACACAGCCGGTTACATGAAATACGATTGCGGGGCAGACGAGCAAAGCAGCTGCGACGACAATGGAATGATAGCAGTAAAAAAACTCGAAACATAGAGTAGGCTCAGTGAGAATCAGGCTATGGAATGTCCAGTTCCAAAAGTCTGACGATAACAACATCCTGGGGTTTCGCTTTGAACCAGTGGCGGGTGGTGCACATGGGCGGGTTGATCGTGCGCAAGACATGTTGACTGGAAGGGAGGGTGAGGAATACGGACCTCGCCTGTGGCTGATATGTACCAATGGTAGAAGACGAGCTGGAACCGCATGCTTGCTGCTGGAATGGGTATGATCCCTGAAAGGGGGTTTCAAGGAATCGGCGCGCCTCCACCATAATGTTCGGACGGGGCCAAAATGGTCGACAAACTCTCCTGGCGATCGCTCTGAGGCGGATAGGATGGCGGATCGAGCATTAAGCTATAGCCATATACTGCTCCGGCCGAGGAGCTGGATAAAGCCATTCTGTCCGATTCGCTTGTATTGGCCCAGTAATATGATTGTGGATGGAAATAATTTGCATCATGCTCTGAGATAGGGGAATATGACGGGATGGGCAATGTCATGCCAGTGTCGGGCGTAGCACGTGCCGGACGAGATGAAATATAAGTGACACCCGTGTTACCAAGGGGACGGTCGGTTTCGCCTGGAGGATATGCGGGAAAGTTTGCACCGAAACGGGATTTATCCTCATCAGCTACGTCGACGGGAGATATGGCACTGTTTTCCGCTCTTCCGGGATAGCCATCTACGAGGTCTGAGCTGGATGCGTGGTCTGCAAAGAGACCAGGAGCAGGATCAGGCGTGCGACGTTTCCGACTGTTGTCCCGCCGCCTCTTGTGCACATAGTCTGGGTACTTCTGATTGAAATTACCCTTGAGCAGTTTCGCTTGACCGAGGTAGAATTGTTTCTCGGACTGGATGATCACGAAATCGGCGGTCAGACGTATGACAATGGAGGTGTAGAACCGAGGCCCTAACCAAGCTCATCCCGTTCCATTCCTGACGGAGAATCCTGGTCATTTCCCCCTTGCGTATCGATCGGTCCTGCGCAGCGATCTGTGGCAGACGTTGGCGAGCGAATATCATGAATGCATTCATGGGTTGCTTGGGCGTACGATCGTCGTTTAGCATCTGCAAAATCAATGCAGCATACGAATCGTCTGCGAAGAAGTGAAGAAAGGTTGACATGGCGAAGATGCATTGAACGCATACCATCGACTCCAGGCTCCATTTTGTGTGGCTAAGGGTCCAGTAGATGACCAATGTCGTCGTCTAGGCGAGAACGGGGCCCGTAATAATCCAATAACCCATCATATTGCGCCCCGGCATGCTGTCGCCTTTTGAGTGGCATAGGACTTGGCAAGGGCGGTCGCTCGACAGTGGAGTGAGTTAGTGATGGATGTTCTTTGCCTCTCAGATAGACAGCACCTGAGAGAGATGAGCAATTGAGACAGCAAGGCAATAGAATTCTCACTGTCGTCTCTGACTATAGAATAGTGCTCCGACACCAATCCATCGAGATGGCTCTCCAGATCCTCAAGCTTCCATGACCGTCCTTGGATCACAATGATCAAAACCCGAGCGCACGAAGAAATCAAATTCATCACTTTTCCAAGCATTTCGAGCACTGATATCCACTGACTGTCATGTGTCACAGCGATTCTCGCCGATGGTTCCTGTACCACCATGAGCATTATTCTCGCATCTTTCGATCTAAGTAATATCGTACGCTACGAACCTTTCTCAATAGATACCGATTGATAACTTCCGATGGATGAGACGCCTAGTCAGTGAGCGTGTCAATCCATGTTCACACTGGAGATGTAGAAGCAAATGTACCTGTGATATTGGTGGAATATGCTGGATTATCACATTGCTTCCAGGAGTCTGTGTCGCTGTCACCTCAGTGGAACCCATCATTATGTTCAGGAACGGAATGCGGGTGCTGAGTGTGCTGAGGAGTGTACTAGTAGCATGCTGTTCTTCATTCTGACCTTGCCCAGAAACACCGGGTGTGATTGTAATCCCGCGTATGAAAACGGTTTGGTTATTCTGCCCTTGACGGTCTGGTGCGGGCCCGATTTTGCGCTTAAAACGACCTGCAGGATGCCAAACGGATTCTTCCCGTATAGTTCGTTCGTCTACCTCCACCAAGGTGCAATGTACGTAAACCGGGTTAGTGTTCGCAGCTGTCTGCATGCCGAATGACGCAATGGACCATGAACACGTTTTGTAGAATCCAGTGAGCAAGTAGAGAGAGTTGGACCGCGACCATCCAAGTTGATCTTTGAAAAGATCGAGCCATTCAGCCCCATGCTCTCTTGCATGGTTCTCAAATAGGTTCCTGTGTCGGGATCGGAGCTCAAACGACTGAGCCCCTTGAGGCAAGATAATATGTGCTCCGTCATTGGACAAGGTGGCACTATATTGAGTTGTCCTACGACTAGTCGGGCAGTCATTAGCTACTGCTGCATGATCATGGAATGATGCACTCGAATACCTGATATCAGCGACAGTCAACACCTCCAATGGGTCAACATCCCATGGTGTTTCGGGGGACGAGACGACCTCACGAAGCAAGAGGTCTTCATCAACACGGCGAGTGTCGTTTTCCACGACTGGGGGAAAGTTTAGTCGAAGGCTGTCAGAGACTCCCGGAGGTGGTTCAAGAATATTGAAGAAAACGTCGAACCGCCCTCGTTCATCCACAGTACCAACGTCTCCGATCTTGAGACCTATGCTCTGGCGGGCGTCTGGTAGTAAGACTGGGTCTGGACTCCACAGTGGGTAACCCTATGTGAACAGATGTTTTGCAAATGCCGCCTGCTCGGACGGAAGAGATTCAAGGGGAGGCATGCTAAAAGGCTCAACTGGAGTGGAACGATCGACAGTAAACCACCTAGTAGGAGATGAGGATGTTCCCACCCAGTGGATGCAACCAACCAAGCCAAATCCAGTTAACCAGAAGTAGTGAGACTGTTTGCCTGCGATGGGAATTGGACCATCACGTGCCAGGCGACGCTGTGTGGTACATTGATGCGAAAAAGATCTCGTTACGAGTCGTGGGCCGACCAACATGCAACTACACTCCCCGGCAGATAGGGCAATGATAGGGAATTAGTTTAAAAACCTAGCCTCGTGGTGACCTCACAGCAAACGGTATCTGGGACTGTTCTCACCTTACGTTGCGTGCCGAAGGCTCGAGGTTTAAGCAGCGACTCTGATTGGACGAAGATACCGCTGTACGGCGTGATTTCCTTTCCTGTTGCTCGACAAACGCTCAAGCACTGTATATAGAGGTATGAGCAGGGAACCTCAGGGTAGATGCGTTGCCCACCTGAACCGATCACTGTCTCTCCTTGAATTTGCTCGCTCTGCGTTTCGCACCCGGCCAGCTGCGTCTAGCCTGTGATGTCACTGACGAGGCAAGGTATGAAACCGGCACGAGAACGTTTTCGCGTCCGTCTTATAGTCGTCTATAAAGCTCTTGCACACACGCCACGAAAATTGGAAACCTATGCCCAGACGGTCTCGCTGGTATTCTTTCCCGATGGCAAGCGGGCAATACATGTTTCCGAGTACGACCTCGCGACACTGTTACAAGTACAAGATGGTTCCAGAGTGGGTTCGTGGAAGATGGCTGCATGCGTCGCGACCGTTTCAAAGGATGGAAAGTTGATCGTCTGTGGGTGTAGTGATGGGAAACTGAGGATCTTGGATGCCGAGAGTCAGACACTCACCATTGAGACGAATGATCACCACGCCCGTAAAGTCTCCGCACTCGACGTGTCGACGGACTCGTTGACGGTTGCCAGTGGTTCGTCGGACGGGTCGGTCATCGTATGGAGTGTTACCACAGGCCAGCGACTTGCAGCGCCGTTGAACCTCGACAAAAGCAAGGTCTCGTCTGTTCAGTTCTCCCGCTGCGGTGGTCGCCTCGCTGGTTGTACCAACATTGGGGCTGTTTACATTTTGGATATTCACGACAATCAACTCACCCAGCGCGTCGTGGTCACATTCAACTCCCGCGTGACAGCGTTTTCGTGGTCGGACGATGCCAATGGCCAACAGCGAATCTTTACCGGATTGGAAGAGTCGCTCGCAGTCATTGATCCATCGCATGGGTCAGACTATCGCAAGCCAATCCCTGGTTTCCGCACCCTGTCAAGGAACGGGAAATTCATAGTGTCTGGTAGCACTTGGCAGGATGGCGTTCGGTTTTGGGATGCTGCTACGTTCGCCGAAATTGGACCCAACCTTCCCTCCTGTCTTCCGCTTGCCATTTCTCCCAACAATAGCCTCGTGACCGTTTCCCGGCACGCACAACATCATAGCTTGTCCATTTGGAATCTCGCAGACATCCTTCCTAGGTGCTATATCATCAGCGTGAGTACTTACTTTTTCCCTGGTGAAATATTGTGTGACTGTCGGTCAAAGGAGGATGAAATTCCACCTTCACTCTCGGCTATCCATTCAGACTCGCAAGCACTGGGATTTGATGGCGACGAGGCAATCGAAATCTGCAACATCATGCTTTCAAAGATCCAGCTCTCCGCCAATCCAGAGGTTCATCGTAAGCGTTTCCTACATTATGTTCAGCGTGATGTTGATCTCTTTTCACAGGGCAGTACCAGCTGTACGCCAACCCTTCACAGAGAAAGGTCGCAGAAGCCATCATCTCCGACGTCCTCAGACAACGCCCACCCGTACTCATCGACACTCGAACGGGTCATCTTTGTCATGGACCACTACGAATCCTTACACTCGAAGTAGATCCCGCCTACAGGAACCTTGTATCATTCATCGGAGAACAAGATCAGGATCGTTTCCGATGGGGTGTCGAAACGTTTTTCGAATATGTCATGTTGTCTCATAAATGGGACGAGACCTGCGAGGAGCCATTGTTTCAGGATATCTTGGGCAAATCCGTCTATCATGATCTCGACCGATCGCCAACCAATGACAAGCTAGGCAGATTCTGCGAGCTGGTCCGCGAGACCGGACATCGCTGGGCGTGGAGTGATACGTGTTGTATCAACAGGACAGACCCCTTTGTGTTAAACAAGGCCATCGTGTCTATGTACAGATGGTACGAACAATCAGTGCTCACGCTCGCTCTCCTTGCAAGCATGGCATCCCCGTCGACGCTTGGTGAACTACGGGATAGCATCTGGATGACACGTGCTTGGACGCTCCAAGAACTTCTTGCACCAAGGGCAATTCGCTTCTATGATTCTGAATGGAAGCCTTACCTCAATGATCCCCACCACAACCATAAAGACTCTCCCATCATCAATGCAGAGCTGGTGTCTGCTGTCTCTGTTGCTTCAAAAACGTTCTCCGCCTTTCGTCCGGGCGATTTGGGAGTGCGCGAGAAGCTACGCTTAGCTTCGACGCGGATCGCGACGAGAGAAGAAGATATCGCATACTCCCTGTTTGGAATTTTCGCCAGTGACCTCCAAACAAATTATGGCGAGGGCGGAAACGCGCTTGGACGGCTCTTGGAGGAAATTGTCCATCGTTCGGGCGATGTAACGGTGCTCGCCTGGACAGGGAATTCATCACGGTTCAACAGTTGCCTGCCTGCTGAGATAGCAGTCTACAAGGAACCACCACAGACGGTATCACCAAGTGATGCGAACAAGCTGAAAACGCGGGCTGTGGAATTGCGGTCCCTATGGCCGCGGGAGGCGACCTTGGCGATCCATGCACGGATCGCGAAGCTACCCAAAGCATCGTTCATTAACCGTCGCCTACATCTTCCGTGCATCGTTTTTGCTGTCAACAAAATCACAGTAATAATCAACGGTCCTGAATGGCGTGTCTATCGTGCCTCTGTTTCAGTGCTCGGTGACGTAAGTATCAAGACTGCGGATCCGCTTCCGCTGCGGGAACCACGGAGACTACTCCTTGTGCATCCATGGATCCGTGACGTCTTAGATCTACCTGGTGAGATCACTCCGGACTTGGGTTCTGACGAGAACGCTGACTCGTCACTGTTGCATGGTGTAGCTTCGCTTGCATCGGACAGTTACACTCGCGCCCTGTGGTTGATTGCCCGCCTCGGGCAGAAATTTAGCGCACTGTTACTCCAGCAGCAACCATACGACGGGTACGAGCGGGTCGGTGCTGACCACGAGATCGTCGTTCAATTACCCAGAATTACTTCCTCGCAGGACATCCGTACGGACGTACTGGACGTTTGGGATTGCCATGCCGGTCCACAATGATATCGATGCTTTCCATGTCCGTTCTCTCGCTGTTTTTGATTTCTCGCTGTTTTGCTGTGTTGTTCTGTTTTCGTTGTTTTTTTTGCTGTTTTGCTGTATCGCTGTGTCGCTGTGTCGCTGTGTCGCTGTGTCGTTGTTACTCACTGCTCTCGATAGTCTAATCCAGGTTATAGGATCGTTCAGCCCGATACACAGTGTCCCAACTTCACTGGCATTCACGGCACGTCGTGACATCGATAGCGGAGCCTTGCCTGTTCTTGTTCAATACCTTGTTTGGCACTCTCCATCACGACTTTTGTTACCTACATCGCTTCACCTCTTGCTCTTGCATATTGTGTGGGTTCCGCAACCCGTTCCCCTGGTCAATAGGTTGGGATGTATACCTTGTGAACTCACTCCAAGTTGTGGAGCCGCCGTTTGACACAACTTGCACTGACCGATTCGGAGCTCGATGGATATGGACGACGGAGGAAGGACGATGATTGCGATGGTCTACCATGACCGTAGTCTGACGACTCGAAAGTCTCAGGTGCAATTTGCAGTAAGCTCCCATGAGACTGTGCGACCTCCATCCTGGACGACGCATCCTCCAGGCATGCCCGTCGTTCTCGGAGGGACTATTTCCCGGCAATGCCATGCGCTCCAAGCGCGGATCCAAACTCCGAGCAGCAACCGCCTCATCCGATCTGGAGATCCGCGGCAAGGACGTCGTCGAGC
>JBBPQU010000846.1:0-13876 GCA_038092655.1 Boletus sensibilis
CTCATGCACTCTCGGATCTGTCTGCCTAGTGTACTTGTATCTTTCTTACGTTCATGATGAATTTGAGGTCTTGCTCGAGACTTTGTGCTGTTCATTTCGCTGAGTTTCAAACAGAGTTCTATGACACCCAAGTCGAACACATAACCAGTTTCATGCTGCTCACTGTCTGAATTCACAACCATGTCAGAATCCCTCTACGCGTCCTGCGCGCAAGTCCTTTCCGTATGTCAGGGCATAAAAGACGACCTGCCAGCTCTCCTCGATCCAGTTTCCGGATTTGCACCCAGACTCAGACAGCTATGTCGCGATCAGTGAGTCCACCCTACCCATATCGCAAGGCACACCATCCTAGACTGTGATTCAACCAGAGTCGAAGAATTAGAGAGCGGCGCCACCTCAGACGTGTCTCGGGTGGAGTTAGAGGCGCTACGGATGGAAGCTGACACCTGGGGTCTACTACAAGCACTCATGCCGTGCGTGGACTCGTCTTTTTCCTTTCGTCCGGTCATAAATCCCCGTGCAGCTCCCGAAAAACCGAGCCAGAGCACCATCTCAATCCGCGCACCATCCTCGCGCAGAACCCATTCACACCAACGTTGACCTTCGCGCAAGCGATCATGCACGCGTCGCCCTTGCTCACAGAACTCGTCATCGTGCGTGAGTGGCTCCACGAGACTGCGTCGTCACCTCAACATCCCGAAGCCACCACCGGGTACTGGAAGTTCACAAAGCACAACGTGATGCAGGCGTTGCGCACTGGACATGGCACGAGAGAGGGACTCGTGACAGAGTTTGACCCAGATGCGGTGAATAGAAGGGATGGCAAGTCGTTAGCTGCGGATGACGCGGTGAGTGGACAGCGTGCGTCTGGTCTGGGGACTGGGGACTGAACTTGTCCTTTGCAAGGCCTTTGAAAAAACGTTGACGCAATCGTTGTATTCGTTCGTGCGCGCTGGGAGACTGGACGAAGCGGTGCAGCTGTGTCGAAAAGCCCACCAACCGTGGCGCGCTGCGAGTATCCGTGGGTCATTACTGTTCCAGTGGCGAGCAATCGGTACGTCACAGGAAGCTCGATTGCCACGCTTGTACTCATTATCTACGAAGCAAACGAAGAACGTGAGGAGGGTCTCGAGGACGAAGATGATGCAGAGGGCTGGCAAGGCAACAGACGCCGGCGACTATGGAAGTCGACTTGTGTAAAAGCTGCTCTAAACGTAAAGAGGCAATTTTCGCTCCTATTCAACCCGTCTCATATCTCTATAGTCCAACTTACCTGATCCCGAGCGAGTGTTATATGCGGCACTCGCGCCAACCCCCCAAACATTCAACGTCCTCAAGTCAGCATGTCGGACCTGGGAAGATCATCTATGGGCTCAAATAAGTATACTGTGCGAAGAGAAGCAAACCGCGGAGATGATCAAGTTGGGGGGAGGCTACTGGGAGGGTGGATTGGAGGCACTCAAAGATTTGCTCAGATGTGTGGAAGATGCAGACGAAAAAGAGGAGGAGGAATGGGAGAAGGAAGCAAGTGCGGCGCTGGAGACAGTTGGTGGCGTCAATGTCGATGATGGGTGAGATATTTGTTTCCTTCCTTCTTGTACTCTTGTTGAGCGACGATCTGGCAGTCCTCCCGCCGATAACGCTTTTCATGTCTCTCAATTGGCAATCATCCTCGACCGGACACACCCGTTATTGGAGACATTCGCAGCTGGCCTGAGGGATGGCATATACGATTCTGAATCATCAGAGTACGTATTCTTCTTTCTTGTATCGAGAACGATTATGCATTTGTGTACTAGATACCCCACGATGACACGGTTCTTTGCCCACCTGTGTCTCTTCCTGCAAATGATTGACATTTCTGTACCGCCATTGGCCACTCAAGTGATTTTGGAGGCGTATCTTCAAGTTCTCGAGGTCAGTATCAATCATAGATCGTTTTGAAACCTCATATTTATTGTCTCTGGATCCAGCGTGCTGGTCAGCGAGACCTCATCGCCATGTATGCTGGTGCATTGGGTGATAATGCTGTGGAACGTTATGCTATGTTCCTCACTTCCCTCGATCTTTCCGCCGATATCAAGGAACGAAGGTTAGCACTGACACGTGCACGCGAACACGGTCTCGACGTTGACCGTGTTGCCATTGTCACTGCTGAGCGAACGATTGAAAAGTCCTTTGATGTTTGTGATGTTATTTTGGTTTCTTGAATTGTGTTAAACGTGCAATTCGCTAGCTGCTACCTCAGCTAAAAGGCCCACTTCCATCGATCATCGCACTGCAAAATCCACCGTCGGAGGTGGAGACCTTGCTGCTCCGCTCCATAGAGTGGACAACCTTTATGGAAGCTACGTATGACACTGCCCTCGAACAAGCTACAGTGATATTGCGATACTTCCTTGGTGTGTCTAGTATTCTGACCTCGATCTGTCGCTCATCCATACCAAGGTTGTGGACGCGTCGCTTTGGCGCGCGGCCTGTTGGATATGTTGCCGCGTGAACTTGCCTCCATCGACGAGCCCGAAGAACGTGCAACGGAGTACCTCCACTACAGACAATTTTTCAACGTATGGGGGCTTCTCGACCGAGTGGTAGAATGTCAGTCATTGGAAGCCTCTCTGATGAACAAGGATACTCGGATAGCGTGGTTGAAGGACTACAAGGTAAACCAATGCATTTGAACACTTCCGTGCAGCTGATGTCGTTTCCATCAGGGACTCGTTGACCAAGCATACGAGTCCATCGCGAAGCTGCTCACTTCTGACTGGATGCTACCAGACCAAAGCAACTCTGCTGGTTTGTACTCTCTGTCGCCCACTATTTTTACTTATCATAGCCCCGCGCAGATTGCCGACATCGTGAAATGTTACGCATCCGACAAATTTACATACCTGAGTTGATTCTGCGATTACACGTCATGCTGTACTCTTCAAGGGAGCAAATACCAGGGTTCGTCCACATTTTGCCAGCGTTATCTCTCCAACTGACGCACGCGATAGGAACCTCAAAGTCGCGCTCGAACTCGTCAACATTGTCGCAGATTCGCGGTACAAGCTCTATGATGACTTTTTGCATCCGGATGGACGCAGGCTTGCGGAGTATTTGGGCGCGGTGAGGCGGGCTGTGTTGGCGGGGTTGGAAAGTGGTGGCTCGGATCCGTTCAAGGTGGTCTCTTCCTGATGTGTGTTCTTCACGGCTTGACTAGGACCTACGGAATGGTTATGAGACCGAATCTATATTTACGATGACCGTTCCCAAGACAAGACGAGTGAGACAATGCGATGGCTGTCAGCGCTCGTCGACGGTTATGGCAAAACAAATCCAGAAATGCAGTGCTGACGTTTGACAGGGCGATGTTAAGAAGGTCTACTGTTCGGTTGCTACGAGCACCGGGTCCGGGTATCCAACACTTGGCGGAGCTGTGGAACCCGCAGCATCCATCTCGCATTCGAACCTCCACCATGAATTTCCTAGACAAAGTCCTCAACTACGCCGAACGGCTCCCCGAGGGCATAGAACGCGCCCGCGATCAGATAATCGGTATGTCCAATGTCTTTGTGTGATGGCATCGTTTTCTTATCATATCTACACGTTGTGATACACCAGGTCTTTTGGACACCGATCGTGAGTTCTCGATGAGTGCTTGCTCTGGGAGGGTTCTGACCACGATCGGGTGTTGGCATACATATGCGCAGGTCGACATGATACCCCGGAAGAGAAACTCAACGACGAGATTCGGGCCAGAATCAATGCCAGTCATCGATTCGAGAGCTTTGCGGGTGAGAGGCAGGATAACGCGATAAAGTGGTACGCGAATTATGGCTTGTGTGTGCTGCGGGAGACTGATCTAGTGCGGCTTTTTCCCGCCGGCAAGGCACATTGATGGCCAAGACTACATGTGGGCTGTGTCTGAGATACTCGACAGCGCAAAAGACGTGATCTTCATCCTGGTAGGCGTTCCTCCGATTGCCAACGTGTTTCTGTCGCTGAGGAATATGGGCAGGATTGGTGGCTCACACCAGAATTATACCTTCGGTATGTTCACGCCGGATTTTCGCAGGGGCTCGCGAACGTGCGATGCTCATCTCCGCTCACCAGCCGACCCCCGGCTCAGAATGAAGAATGGCGTCTTGACAGGCTGTTGCAGCGCAAGGCTGAACAAGGCGTCAAGATTTACGTCGTCGTTTACAAGGAAGTGACGCAGACGATGGCCATGAATTCGAAGCATACCAAGGCAAGGATGCGAGGGTGGCATATGTTTTACGCAAGTCTGAACGAGTTGATAGGCCGCGTTAGAAGCGCTCCATCCGAATATCGCGTGTATGCGTCACCCTGATCATATTGGTAGTAAGGGTATGTCATGCGAAGCTTGTGTTCCATTTGGTGTTTTTCAATTGTCATCCCTAGATACCGTCGAGTTTTGGTCCCATCATGAGAAGGTTCGAGGGTCATCATAGTTGTCAGAAGGTACTCTGACACATGGTTTACGCACAGGTCGTCGTGGTCGACAATCACAGCGCTTGTATTGGAGGATTAGACTTGTGTTTCGGACGTTGGGATACCCACAATCATCCATTGGCTGACGTTCACCCAACTGACTTTGCTCGTACCCTCTTCCCCGGACAAGACTATAACAACGCTCGTTTACTAGATTTCCAGGACGTCCCAAACTATGTTAGTAATGAGGTCTCCATTCTAGAGACTCCGAGGATGCCCTGGCATGATGTGAGTTGTTTGTTTCTAATCTAGGGGGTTCACTGGCTGGAGATCATGTTGTAGGTCCACATGACGATATGCGGTTCTGTGGTGCTCGACATCTGTCAGCATTTCGTAGAGCGCTGGAATGAAATCAAGCGTCGCAAGGTACGCTTTGAATTGATGTCCTGCTACCTGGGCTCAGTCATCTCATCTTAGTATCGTGATGATCCGTGCGTAGTGACGAACGTGGTCGTATCGTTTCATTCACTCCTATCCCAGGAGGTTCGATTGGCTTGCGCTTCCCCACAACGTTCAAGTTGCGCCGGCCGAGGCTGTTGCTTGTACGTACTATTCCCCTTCAATTTCCCCTGTGAAACACTCATTTACGTATTTCTAGATCATCCTCACCGTGAACAGTGGCACCAGATTGGCAAGAGGTTTAGGCAGCGCTTCCACCTTGATTTCGGCGATATGGTCGAAGCCCCATACCCATCACCCCCACAGGGGACATGCCGTGTCCAAGCCGTCCGCAGCGTGTCGGACTGGAGTCACGGTGTCCTTACGGAACATAGCATTCAGAATGCTTGTACGTTTACTCGCTTCCTTCCTTCTATAACCTGTACGAGCATGACCGGTACCTGTGATCACTTCCAGACATACAATTGATTCGCGAAGCCAACCACTTTATCTATATCGGTAAGTTCCGGTGCTGTTTCTTGCGCACCTGTCTCCATTCGGTATTGATGGGCGTAATGCATGCATGCCTCGTGGTGATTACGGGCGTTGATCACCGTCAACAGAAAATCAGTTCTTGTGTGTAGCGCCCCGTCCGCATCGTGAAAGGTTTGCTGAGTTGTCGTGCTCTATCCAGTATATCAAATACCCGAGATGAAGGCCCAGTGAAGAACCAGATTGCAAAGGCCTTGGTGGAGCGTATCATTGAGGCCGCCCAAGCTGGGAAGAAATTCAAGGTCAGCTTAGCAACCGAAGGGGATAATCGGCGTTCGCTGACACGGGATCGCTCCGCGCTGTAGGTCATCGTTGTCATTCCCGAGGTTCCAGGATTTGCGGGAGACATCAAGAAGGAGACCGCGATAAAGACGATCATGGCGGCACAGTATCGTACCATTAACAGGGGTGGACATAGTATCTATGAGGAGATCCGCAAAGCAGGCTATGAGCCGTGGGTGTTTCGGGCGCTGTTTCCGCACGATTCTGTGGCCTCATGATCACCGTTAGGATGGACTACATTAGGTTCTTCCACTTGCGCTCGTATGACCGTATTAATGCTCCAACGAGTGAGTCCACTTTCTTGTTTTGTCGTCGGGATACTTGACGGAAGAGTGTCCGTGCATGACAGCGACCCTGATTGCACAAATGGAAGAGTTTTCGGGTGTGACGTTCCATGAAGCGCAGATCGCACTCGCGCGTCAATGGGTGGGGAGGAACTTCTTCGGAAAAGATGTCCCTCGCGAGGTCTATGTCAAAGTCCCCCAGGAAGCGCAAGTTGGAATCGCCGTCACGGAAGAGACGCCTGTCAAGAAGGAAAAGGTTCCTCTTCCCGAGTCCATCGAAGCTGCGAGACGGGTCATTGCGCGGTTCGAGTCTGGTGCGCAGAATCTGCGGTCGGACGAGATGGTGGCGGATTCGGTGTCCCATCATGCGTTGCAAGGGAGACAGTCGTTGCTAAATGAGACGTGGATGGGATCGGAAGAGGAGGAGCTGAACTGGTGTGTGAATCCGTGTTTGGTGAGGGATGGAGGCTGAAGCGGACGAGACAGTTATGTCTCGGAGCTGCTTTATATCCACAGCAAAGTCATGATTGTGGACGACAGACGTGTCATTGTAGGTGCCAGTGTCACGCTATGCGTATGATTGGGGCTAACAAGACGATCCAGATGGGATCTGCCAACCTCAACGATCGGAGTCAAAAGGTGAGTGCCAGATTGTGAACCCTGTGTCACGGGTCATGGGCTGATTGATTGCGTAGGGCAATGGTGACTCCGAGATTGCGCTGGTGGTAGAAGACGACGATACGATCCGGTCGACGATGGACGGGCATCCCTACATGGCAGCACGGTTTGCTGCTACTTTGAGACGGAAATTGTTCAGAGGTAAGACAGCCATTCTAGTACGAGGTAACGCATGAACCTGATTGTCGACTGCAGAGCACCTGGGTCTTATTGAGCCCCAGTACCCGACTCGTCGACCGGATTCGTTCATGCGGCCAGCACCGATACCCAATGACGATGAGACGTATTTACCCGGAGATGCTGCCGTTGCGGACCCACTTGCGGACGAGACGCTTGATCTGCTGTACAACACAGCACGTAGGAACAGAGAGGTATTTACCGAGTTGTTCCGACCCGTGCCGACGAACCTCGTACGATCGTGGTCAGCCTATGAGGTGCGTGATTGTGCCATTGATGTAGGGCGTCAAGTGACTCGTGAATGCGTAGAACTATGTGCCAAAGGTGAAGATGGGACATGTTGTTCCTGGGATTCCTTTGCAGCGGGTCAAGGAACGTCTCGGTCAGGTCAAGGGTTCTCTGGTCGAGTGTCCATTGGTGAGCGGTCCTCCAATGGTCTCGGGGTCTGAGCAGAGCTGACAGAGGGGTGCGCAGGACTTTTTGATTGACGACAAGGAGTTCGTGGAGGGTATCGACTGGATTGGACTGAACCCCACGTTGCCAGTGTACATCTAGCCGTATCTATCGGATGTTGTAAACCTGCTTTGTATGTAGTGGAGCCGTTCGTAAGGGAAGAAATGAACAAAAGGAGAGAGCGGAGATTATCCTTGCCAGAGGTTCTGATTGCCAATGCTCAGCGGCCCCGTATAATTTAGTTTGTCATCCTCAGCCTTTCAAGTGTTAGCGCCTCTCCCTCTGCGCCTTTTCCCATTCCACCACCAACCACGACCGTCATCGTGTCCGACGATGAGCTTGATGAGCGATTACACTCGTGGTCTCAACGACCCGTTTCTCTCCCACCTCATTGCTCTGCTTTCTACTTACGAGCTATGTCCCATGTCTACCCCCCCGCCCCGATACGACGGACCTGGCGACTGGCAGACGGACTCCATCCTCCGCTCCCTCTCTGCCGTCGCCCGCAGAATGTACACCGCAGAGGATGCCCTCGCCTCCATAAAGGCCTCCGAATCTTGGCAAGTATACGGACCGGAGACCAAGAAAAGGCGCAGCGTAGGCGAAACTCCCATACCTTCCTCGTCTTCTTCTCAGAAGGACCATATTCCTTCCTTCCTCTCGCAGCCTAGCACGATGATCACCAAGCACCCAAACGCCGCACGTGGCGGCTTCTTCTCAAACAGGTCCGATACTACCCTCACCAGCGCCGATGTTTCGGCGGATGTCGAGATGTTGGCAGAGGACGCAACGGTGGGCGCCGCTGATGTTGATCACGCTCCGACTAGACCGATCAACTCTCGCGTCCAGAATATGTCGTTATCGCTTGATAACATTCCCAACAACATCGACCCTTCTAAACTGCAACGTTCGCTCTCAAACTCGTCTACCTCGGCACCCTCAACCTCCCATCTCGAACACATGTCCTGCCCAACCTGTGGCAAGACGATCACGGATACAATGATAATAAGTCGCATCAATAGTAGTCTCGACGGATCTGCGTCGGGATCACCGCTCGTCATCCCTCCCGGTCCTCTCGCTGCTGCTGCCTTTGAGAGCGGCATGAGTGCCGTCGAGGAACTTCGTTTGCTCAAGGCGCAAGTCCAGGACGTCGCACGTGTTTGCAATGCTGTCGCTCGCGGTGATTTGTCACAGAAGATTACTGTTCATGTCCAGGGTGTCGTCATGGTCCAGCTCAAGGACGTCATCAACACCATGGTACTTCCTGAACGTATAACGAGATGAGTAATCCATACTTATTTATGCAATTAGGTGGACAAATTAGGTCAGTTTGCCAAAGAGGTCACTCGTGTCAGTCAGGAAGTCGGTACAGAAGGGTAGGTCCTAACCGGGATGCCTTTTTCGTCCCGTCTTTGCTAATCCCTTTCTTAGCAAATTGGGTGGCCAGGCTCTCGTTCTGGACGTCGAAGGCACGTGGCGTGAATTGACGGGTGTTGTTAACAAGTTGGCTGCCAATTTGACGAATCAAGTCCGGAGTATCGCCAAGGTCACGAAAGCCGTCGCGTTGGGTGATTTGTCGAAGCAGATTGACGTCGATGCTCGCGGAGAAATCCTAGACTTGAAGAACACTGTCAACGGAATGGTTATTCGTCTCCGGGCATTGGCTGCTGAGGTCACTCGTGTCACACTCGAAGTCGGTTCTCAAGGAAAGTTGGGTGGTAAAGCTCACGTCCCTGATGTCGAGGGTGTTTGGTTCGAATTGGTTCGGAATGTAAGTCACTGAGGCGTTATGAGACTGTTTGATGTTTATCTTGTCGCAGGTGAATCGGATGTGTTCGAGTTTGACGGATCAAGTCCGGTCTATCGCCAAGGTCACGACTGCTGTCGCCAAGGGTGACTTGACCCAGAAGATCGAAATCCAAGTCGAGGGTGAAATGTCAACGTTGAAGGGCACTGTCAATTCTATGGTGGATCAGTTGAGCGCATTCGCATCCGAAGTCACGCGTGTCGCATTGGAGGTCGGAACTCAGGGTATCTTGGGCGGTCAGGCTCGCGTCGAGGGTGTGCAAGGAACTTGGGCAGATTTGACACGCAATGTCAACGTGAGGTTTTCTCAAGTTGTGATGATTGCACTCGCCTGACGACACTTTTTTTTTTGCAGAAAATGGCTAGCAATTTGACCGATCAAGTGCGGTCCATCTCGGAGGTTACAAAGGCTGTGGCGTTGGGTGATTTGAGCAAGGTCGTCAACGTCGATGTCCAGGGAGAGATGCTTGATTTGAAGATGACTGTCAACTCTATGGTTGCCCAATTGTCGACGCTCGCGAATGAGGTCACTCGTGTGTCCTTGGAAGTCGGAACGGAGGGTATTTTGGGAGGTCAGGCCTCTGTCCCTGACGTTCAGGGGATGTGGAAGGTTCGTCGTTATCGTTGGCTACCGAGCCTGGGCTGACATACTCCTTCGCGACGGATAGGTCTTGACGGACAATGTCAATTTGATGGCCATGAATTTGACCAACCAAGTGCGTTCTATCGCTGAAGTCACCAAGGCTGTCGCAGCCGGTGACTTGACAAGGAAGATCGAGGTCGATGTACGCGGCGAGATTAAGGAGTTGAAGGAAACTGTGAACGGCATGACTGAGAGTTTGAGCGTATTCGCCGATGAAGTCACTCGTGTCGCAAGAGAAGTCGGAACGGAGGGACGATTAGGTGGACAAGCCCGCGTGACCAATGTCGGTGGTACCTGGAAGGTGAGTTGAAGTTTGCGGTGGGAGGGAAGAACTGTTTACTGAATGAAGCTGGCTGTAGGATCTCACGGATAATGTCAACGTCATGGCTGCCAACGTGAGTGGCACATTGTTCTCAACTCGATCTATGCTCACGGAGGGTGTCTCAGTTGACCTTACAAGTCCGAACGATCGCCGTCGCCACAGTAAGCTCACCGTGTTTTTCACATTCCAAAGGTCGAGCTAAATTTTCTATTAGACCGCTGTCGCTCGTGGCGACTTGACGCAACAAATTACGGGTGTCTCGGTCTCCGGAGAGATGTTAAGCTTGGTAAACACCATCAACGACATGATTGCCCAATTGGCCATCTTCGCCAAGGAAGTCAAGAAGGTCGCTTTCGAGGTCGGTACGGAAGGTAAACTAGGTGTCCAAGCCGAAGTGGGCAACGTCCAGGGTATCTGGCAAGAAATTACGTGCGTTGACGTCCCTTTATGATCCACTTCGTCATACCAACCGATTATTTGCTTGCGATGCAGAATGTCTGTTAACACCATGGCCGGAAACTTGACCACGCAAGTGCGTGGATTTGCCCAGATTTCGGCAGCAGCTATGGACGGCGATTTCACTCGGTTCATCACGGTCGAGGCGAGCGGAGAGATGGATTCATTGAAGACACAAATCAATCAGATGGTGTTCAACTTGCGTGACTCCATCCAGAAGAACACCGCTGCAAGAGAAGCGGCCGAGTTGGCAAATAGGTCCAAGTCCGAGTTCTTGGCGAATATGTCCCACGAAATCAGGTATGAACCGTGTTGGTAATTGTCGACGTCTCCGGGTGATTGACATGGACAAAGAACGCCAATGAACGGTATCATTGGCATGACAGAGCTGACTCTCGACTCGGATCTGAACAGATCACAGAGGGAGAGTTTATTATTAGTCCACTCGTTGGCCCGCTCGTTATTACTGATCATTGATGATATTTTGGATATCTCCAAGAGTGCGTCCTTCACGCTTGATGACTGTTTTCAATTTCACATGTTATTGCAGTTGAGGCGGGACGTATGACTATGGAAGCGGTGTCCTACTCCCTCCGTCAGACGGTCTTCGGGATTCTGAAGACTTTGGTCGTCCGCGCGTCGCAGAACAATCTGGACCTCACCTATGATGTAGACCCCGACATTCCAGATCAATTGATTGGTGATTCTCTTCGGTTACGTCAAGTCATCACGAACCTCGTTGGCAACGCCATCAAGTTTACACCCTCGAAAGTAACGCGCAAAGGGCACGTCGCCCTCAGCACGCGACTTCTCGCGTTGGACGACCAGAGTGTCACCCTGGAGTTCTGTGTCACGGATACGGGTATTGGTATTGCCAAAGACAAACTGAATCTCATCTTCGATACCTTCTGTCAGGCGGATGGATCTACGACACGTGTATGTATTGATACCCTTTTCCTCGCATCCGATGTAAATAATTTAATTACCGTCCCACAGGAATACGGTGGAACGGGTCTAGGCCTCTCAATCTCGAAGCGCCTCGTCAACCTCATGCAAGGCAATATGTGGGTCGAGAGTGAGGTTGCGAAAGGCAGCAAGTTCTTCTTCACGATCACGTCCCAAATTAGCCAGAGCCCGATGGATCACACGTTGCAAAAAATGCACCCATTCCAGAGGCGTGCGATCATGTTTGTCGATACACTAGTTGATACCACTGGCGTCGTCCAAAGAATTCAAGAACTTGGTCTCAAGGCGTATGTCACGCACGACATTTCCGACATTGCGGACAAGGAACGTTGTCCCCACTTTGACACCATCGTCGTCGACTCTCTCACGATGGTATGCTGTGCCAACTTCTCTCATTCATGCCATTTTGACCTCGTGTTGCACAGACGGAGAGTATAAGAGAATACGAGCATCTGCGGTATATCCCGATTGTCTTGTTGGCACCTTCGATGCCCAGACTCAACCGTGAGTGTAGCTACCACTCAAGTTATCTCCTACTCCCTCAACCAGTACGGTTTTCCAGTCAAGTGGTGCTTAGACAACAGTATCA
Source organism: Boletus sensibilis (assembly GCA_038092655.1). Classification (NCBI taxonomy): domain Eukaryota; kingdom Fungi; phylum Basidiomycota; class Agaricomycetes; order Boletales; family Boletaceae; genus Boletus; species Boletus sensibilis. The sequence goes on from JBBPQU010000846.1 coordinate 12,084, forward strand.
GCTCTCAGGTAACGACCCCTGTAACGGCACAAGATCTTGCATCCGCCTTAATTTCAGCCCTGGAGTCGAATACCGTATCTCCGGTTGCTGCACCAAATGACATCGTCTTTGACATTCTCCTCGCTGAGGATAACATGGTCAACCAGAAACTAGCCGTGAAAATCCTGGAAAAGTATGGCCACTCAGTGGAGATTGCTGAAAACGGTAGCTTGGCTGTAGATGCGTTCAAAACGAGAGTTCAACAGAGCAAGCCGTTTGATATCATTCTCGTGAGTCTGTCTTTGGTTGATGATGGTTTGCGGGTGTTTAAGCCTATGCATTAGATGGACGTGTCGATGCCATTCATGGGAGGAATGGAAGCCACGGAGCTCATTCGAGCCTATGAAATGCACAGGGGTCTCTTGCGGATCCCCATCATCGCACTTACCGCACACGCTAGTGCGTCTGCTTTACATGCTTGTCGATTCTAGGACTAACGCCTCCTTGTAGTGATTGGTGACCGTGAGCGATGCTTGCAGGCAGGCATGGACGATCACATCACGAGTGCGTACCTTGTTCATCTTTCGCCGAGACCTTACCGACCATTTGTGCCCGCACGCAGAACCATTACGACGCGGCGACCTCTTGAACTCGATTAACAAACTTGCTGGCGAACGCGCTCAAATCGCCAAACAGCATCATCTGTTGCTGAGACCGCCCGCACTCATGGCCCCATGAGAGATTCAGTTCCTAGAATACCCCAGGGTGTCGTCTCTTATGAAAAATGTACCAGTCTCTTACGTCGATCTTACTCCCCGATATCCTACCTGCCATGGTCTCGTTTGTTTTTTATTGTAGCATCAACAATATCTCTCCTTATGTCACCAGAACTCATGACTCTCTCAAACTTGCGCCCTTGCAACTGTATTAGTTTTCGATTGACGTTTCGTGGTCGCTCGTTTCTGTGTTGACTATCTCGCGCATCAAATGGTACCCGATAATCCCGATAATCCTCGGACATTTCGCATCTTTCCTCCATGTTTTTCTCCTGTATATCCCAAGCCTCGAAGTACTATGTTTAATTCATCTAGCGATGATGGTTCCGCTCAGTACACTCGTGCGATACTCAGTTGAAGCGAAGACTGTGATCCGACTTGGCGTATGCCTATGCCGACGGACCACCGCTGATTGAGTTCGCGATTCAGATGTTCGCCCGTGGTTGTGGTACCGACGGATGCCATTGAATTCAGGCTGTCATCGAGTTCATCGTTTGGCAAATCAGTGTCGCCGTCACTAATTATCCGTGACTTTACATACTTCCATCAGTGCCAAGGCGAATGGGTCTCTTCGAGACGATCAAAATCACCGTATGATGAGAGGAATGAAAAGTGCTCGCGGGATGCTGTTGCTAACGCGCGCCACGCTGCTAATTAGATTTTGTGTTGCTTGCTTCCAACGTTCGACGAAAGGCATCGGTAAAAGCTTACATGTGGGATTTGGGGTTATCTATGTAAAAACGGAACAAGAAAATGCCATGGCGAGGAAGCGCACAGCGCACGTCACCGTCCCCCTATGCATCACTCCCCCTCACCATGGCACGGTTGCGACGGGATAATATAGTGACGACGTAAGGGGGAGACGAACTGAATTCTCGAATCCAAAGATCCGATGAAATGTCACGTCGAGTCTTGTTTTTTTAGAGGGACATGAACGCGCCGGCGAGGGCAGCGATGATGCATACGGCCATGCTGCCGGTTTTGAGGCCGACAGTACCGCCGACTGGGACGCCGAGTGGGTTGGGGGCGCCGCCACCG